>BMAV01020828.1:119002-129345 GCA_019973955.1 Trichonephila inaurata madagascariensis
TTTACCACACACGTTCCTTATTTATAGAGAGTTTACTGTCTTACGGAACACAATTTTTCGTTAGATTCACTAAAAATTAATACTGATTTTTTTTAAAAAAAATTACAGTGTTAAATTTTAATTTAAACGTATTGTTAAAAGTTAAAATAAATCACAAAATTAGTTTTAAAAAAATTAAGTATTTATATTTTATTGAAACAAATACAATTTATGGTTTTCCATTTCTAGGGGAAATTCGCAACTTTTTCGTGAAATTTTCAGACAAACAAAAAGTTGAAATAATAATGTGAATATTTTTTACACTAATGTAATTTTAGTTAACTTAAAATAATGAGCCTTTGGAGTTTTAAAAATTTCATATAAATTCTAATGCCTTACGTAAGATAATATAAATATTTGATGACATTGTGTGTGTGTGTGTGTAATTAATCTTCTGAAACTAATTACCATTAGTTGCATATATATATATATAATATGTAATAGTAAATAAATAATTATATATTTATGGCAATATCGCATTAATAGATAAGGATTTTGTTCAGTCAAATTGTAAGCTGAAATAATTGAATCAGCAGAAATATTCAATCATATCTTAATTAGACATATATCTTATATTTAAAGATGTAAACATACTTAGTTCAATCGAAGCGAATTAGAATATGTAAACCTATGAGGTATAATAATATAATACCTTTGTGCTGTTATAGGTATACATTCATTTCATGCTAAAATATATCAATTTGCTGTAATTTAAATACTTCTAGAATGAAAAAGACATTTTTTTTAAAAAAAAATCACCATATCTAAGACTTACAACCAAAATCCTTTACAATATCAACACGTGGAGTTTCCTTATCCAATGGAAAATATAGGGGAAGATTTTGATATTAGAAAAGGGGCAAGATATTCATTTACGGTTCTTGCTACAGACAATGCTGACATATCTCCATTACGATCTTTCAGATAATGAACCTTAGCATTATTGGTTTGGCATGAGGGCGTTTGCATTAATCTGACTCAGCCGAGGGAGTTTCAGAGCCTTGTCAGCTACTCCTCCAAGGTTGATTATTCTCTATCATTCTAATCTGGTGTTTTCTTCATCACGATTTCCTAAATATTTACTAAAGGATGTACCTCAAGGAAATTAGGAATCATGGGTTAGTTATTTCTGTTTCAGGCTTTTTCCATATGATTATTTTTGACAAATAGTAGCGGCATATAGATTTTAATGTATTCCTTGTTATTCATTTAAATAGATTAGAAAATACATGCCATCTCAGCTGTGGTTCTTACTACTTGACCAAGGTTCAAAAATTACTACCGAGTCATCGATGTACATCGCCATTTTCCCTCGCATGGTATAAGAGTGTGACGTTAAGAAACAATGAATCGATAATCTTTTTCTAATCGTTCGTCTTTTGACTATTATTAAAGGGACACAGCACGATTTTGTTGAAAAAATTGGTCAAAAAATCAAATCTAATCTTTTTAGTCTACATTATTGAAGTTATTCTTCTTTTTACGCGATAGGGAAAAAGGATGAGGGTAAATTTTTAAGATGCAAGCGCACACAGTCACAGATGTGACGCAAAACCGTCATGGATGCGTGTGCATACCGTAACGACACCGATGTGCGCGCACACAATTGTCTTATATTTAATTATGCCACTTTTTTGGTTATAAAGGAATGGTATTTGGGGGATCGTAATAACTTTTTTTACAAACCATATCTGTTGGGACGCATCTCCGCAGTGCATACCCCTCCCTCTACAGCCTTTCGATTAATATTTTGGCAGCCGAGCCTCACAGTCCATTCCGACCTGGCTCATTCGATTTCTCTATATCTTCTCTTCCAGTTTTATAATATCACGCTCATAGGGCTATTTCTTTCATAGTTTTTAATTGTTTTAAACTTTTCTAAACTTTTTAATTTGTTTAAGTTTACTATATCTTGGCTCCTGTTCGAGTCTCGGACTTGAGAATTGAACCGACTGCTCCACTCATCGGGACCCATCCAGTTATCTACTTCATTCCCATTGTGTAGGCATGGAGAGGGCTTAAGCACTAAAATATCATGCTCCTATGTTAATCATATGGGGACTGGAAAAATTTTACCCTCCTAAGGAACTGAGCTTGAAGGTATTTTCGTATTAGCGCGAGCTTTACGTGGAGTTGGCCCTCTTCGGTGCTCCCCACTGCAGGGCTTCACCAGTAATAACTCGAATCCTATACCACCATAGTCAATCGCACCGGCTGGATTCAATTTTTCTCCCTATGAGCATAGGGAGATATATTTCATCAGGACCATAGCTTAATTTCTTCACCCATATTTAACATTTTTAAAATTATTTTTAGTTTTAAATTTTTCTTAAATCCCGCATAGCTCCGAGGATTTTTGAGCTTCGTTAATGGAACTCAGACCATAGGTTCTCCTCGTTAAGCTCTTTCATCTGTTATAATTCGTGTGTATAGATAGTGGGTCAAGGGGGGCGTTAGCACTAAAATTAGAGAGAATCCCCATGTTATTCCTATGGGGTTCGATCTTTTGATGACGTCACGGTATTACTGAGATAGAAGGATGGAACTTTGGGATCATCTACTACTCAGTGTATCGTTGGGATGTACGTGACCATTTACGTCACAGTTGTTCCACCACTGGGGGTAGTTAGTTTGGTTTTCCTTTCCTGAGCTAGCGCCGCCCTATTTGCAATTACAGACTCCGGTCGAGTTCAAATGGATTCCTCTTGTGTTTCCTCATAACCAGGCCAAGTTTCGTGTTGCTGGGTGCCTGCTTCGATTTTATTTAATTGTTTTAAATGTTTTAATTATTTTAAAATTACCATAACTCGTGGTCTCTTCAAACGGGTGTCTTTGTTTTCTCAGGAACGATTCTTCCCGCCGAGACATTCAATATGAGGTCTCAGGTGTCACATTCTATTCACTTCATCTCCAAATACAGTCTGCTGAACGCCGCCCCCCATGTTATTGGTCCTATTGTACCTGTGCGAGGGTGTTTAAATTTATTGAGATCGTGATTATCTCGAGTTAGGCTGGTCTGATTGATTTAAGGTTAGAAACGTTCAACTCTGCTCGTGACCGCCTTTTGACCTTGGCCCAGCTTGCCCTTCTCAAGATTTTTAGATAGATTTTAATCTTGTTACGCCAAAGAAGTATAACTTCTTGCATGCGTACATAAGTACACACACACACACACTTTTTTTATATACTTTTCTACAAACTCAGAAAATTTGAAAGCTCTAAGTTTAAAAAACGCAGAGTTATGATAGCTTTCACATTTGTTTTTATTCACATTTCAATGACAAATTAAAACTTTAAACTGACTCTCTTATCTCAGAAATATAAATTAACTAGTGTGTATTTATTTTAAATGTAAAATCTCTTTTTCTATTGTGCGTAATACTTGGAAATTGTTTTCACTTGTTACTAATAGTACATGGAATAAGAGTTGGTATGCATTTTTTAATCAAAGCAATACTTAATTATTTAAAAATTAATAAATTTAGAATTTACACACATTTTTTAAGGAATTTTCAATAAGCATTCATAAAAGGAAGTATTGTACAAATATCAATCATATTATCGCAAAACGCATACCAACTATTAGTATGCGTAGTTTAAGGTACTTGTAAATCACGCAAATTTCATTTATGTATGTCAAGTTCCGTAGGATGAGTAGCATTTTAAAATCATTTCATAAGTTTTAAGTTTTCCATTAAAAAAATAAAATGGTTAGCTTTTTATGAAATTTTGAGTACAAAATCTGTTTCACATCATACATACACATAGGAGGCAACCAAAAAATTATGAAAATCATTAAATTAAAAGCTTTTGTGTAAATCGTACCATGTCCCTTTAAAACTTTTAATCAACAATTTACGCTCTTATATTCAATTACGTCGGAAAAACTGAAAATCTCCCATAAAATGATTACGATATACACACAGATTCTTTTAGTTCTTAACATACTAATACAGACATTCTATTCTTTTGAAAAATATTACTATTAAAGAGATAATGATATGCTAAATGTATATATATTATCTGTTTTAAAAAAATGAAAATTATTACTTCTTTCAAAATATAAAATTTAAAAGTAAAGGAAAAAAGTTCGTGCTCAATGTTATAAAGTTAATCATGATTTTGTTAACTTCTAAAACAGCGCTTAATTAATTACTACAGTGGTTAGCTCAAATCGTCTTTAAATTATCGTTTTTAAATTCAAACTCCTTCACATCCAAATTGAGCACAGTTACAATACATCGAAAAGTTAATAAATAAACAATAATGAGTAGTTTTCGCGCTTGGCTATTTGCATCTGCTTTCTTCACCAAACTGGAAGACTGACTGGTTAAGTAAGTATTCACTAGGCGAAAAGGATGCGCACTTCCTCTCTAGTTCCTTAACATCGTACTTGATGCGGAACCAGCAGAATGAATTTTATTCTTGCACTTCACATTCCAAACTTCGTATGTAGAACAATAATGTTACGACACTGATACATAAGGTAACTGTAAATAAATAAATAAAAAAAAGCAGAATTTTCAATTTTTTAAAACTGTATGTACGATGTGCAAGGAAAAGTAATTTATTTATTTTATTTTATCTTATTCCTTTTTAATTAGCGTGACAAAATGTAATTTTTCTATGACAAAGAAATTGAAAAATAAATTTTTTTTTGGTGACCCTAAAGTATATATATGTGCATGTGTGTAAAAGAGAGCTAAATGTATAAAGCGCAAGATGCTAATGAGGACGAGAAAGGTAAGGTACTAAAATCACATGAAAAATGATTAATATGACAAATAATATCACCCAGAAGATTCACAAAATTATTTTTAAATAAACTACATTTCATATTTTTTCATGATGTATGATCATAGTTTACGCGTTGAATTATCCTACAAGTCCTGTGTATATGTTTATATAAATAAAATTAAAAAATAAAAATGTAGAGCTAAGTTGGTGTTTTTGCCATGTAGTATTTTTTTCCACATACTTCAAATGTTTTAATTGAAAAAATGTAGTTCTGACTAAATTCTAATGTAAACAAGAATTGCCTTAATCATTGCATGGATATGTTGTGACTTCCGTATTTTAGGGAAATAACTGAAAATTGTAAAAGGTGAAAAAATTTACAATTTACAGCAGTTTTACTATTATTTCCTTAGGTTATCACATATTGAATGAAAAGAGCTATATTCATTTGTTCTGTTCATTTTATTTTGACCATGATTAAGAAAAAAAAACAATATAAATGACTAAGCATTAATAACTTTATTTTTAATAGAATTAAATAAAAATAAATCTAATACGCAAATTATCAAATGAATCTACAATTATAGAGAACAGAAACAGTAAAATTTTATTTTTTATTATCTTAAGAGGACTTGGTACCCTTTGAAAAACTTTCTTTTTTCATGTATTTAAAAATTATATTTTAGCATTTTATATAATGTTTCTATTGAAGAAAATGATTCGAGATAAAATTTTTCACATATTATTCCCACAATCTTAAAAATTTTAATTTTTTGAAGAAAATTTGGAAAATTTTAAAATCCTACTCCTTTTGTAATTATTAATTTTTGAACTTGAAATTTTTTTGTAATAATCTTATGGAAGTTATAAACATTTTTTAGGATCGATTTTACAATAACTTAATTCATTTTTGAGAAAAAAAAATAAAATGTTGATATACATGATAAAACTCAACGAAAAAGCCAATATCTCTTACATTTTATTTTTTTTTTTAAAAGTATTCAGTTTACAGCAAAATGGATCCCCAATTACATGCTTTACGTGTAACACACAGGAAAAATAATGGAAGCGATTGTAAATAGTTGTGGAAGGAGTAGCATTTTGAATGCACTAGTGTTTCGAAATACACAAACTGAGAAAAACCACTTTAAAGTTTATAATTCTAAAAAAGAAATTATAAAAAGCTTAAATAAACTTAAAAATACAACTTTAGGATATTAAATATATATTTTTCTTGAAAATAATTGCATTTTCGTATTTTTTCAACCCATACATTTTTATAAATGATCAATTTTAAGAAGGAATTGATTGCACACAAAATTTCAAGAAAAACGTTATTTTTTTTTTCTGTCACGACAGAAATTTTAGTTTTTTTCTTCTTCTTATAACATTGAAGTATTGCATTTGTATGAAAAATATATCAGGAATAAGAACTAAAATTATAAAATTATTAATGTAAAATGCCTTAATTCAAAAATTCAACATGCACACATTTCACAAAGAAAGAAAATGATTGTATTTTATTGCCTCAGTAATATTCCGCTTTATATATTACACATTCTCTTTTTAATGTTATTATTTCTCTTTATAAAATATATTTTTTTTTATCAACCCCTTTTTTTTAGCTTTTTTTTTTCTAGAAAAGTTGCGTGACCGAATTGCCTAATTTGTTTTGAAATGAAATTTTATTCAACTTCTCTAACTTTCCGACATGCCCAAGTGATATATCAATCGAAAGATGATAATGCAAAGAATAAGATTAAATAAAAAAAACGATGGGTTTGTTATTTTTGGGGTACCAAGTCCTCTTAAATTTAGTACAAAAAATGTATTGTTTTTATGTCTAAGTGTTTTCCAAGGTTAAATCCAATACTAATGATCTTTCAAGGATGCATATAGTAATTATAAAATTTTTATATTATAATTATCAAATTTTAAATATACACTTTTGATTCATTACTTCCATGTCTTATTAAACATCCACGCTATTTCTTTATTTAGGCAATAGGTATAAGGACAAACTACAAGTTGAAGTTCAGTGAAATAAGAAGACAGGAAAGAGGTTTAAAATAAGGTAATTGTTTTCTGTTAGATGGAATGATATCAACTTCTATAGTATTATCCATATTTATTTACTTTTAAAATTTTAAAAAAGGTCCATAATTTTTAAAATAAAACTACAAGCTGACTTTTTCCAACTTTTATAGAAAATATATTTAATCATTTGATTTGCTTTAATAAATGGAATATAAGTTTTTCCTTTAACCCTTTATCTACCGACGGTACTTATAAGTACCACTCACTTTAAAATTACATTGAATAACCATTTTTACGAATATCCTGACGATACTTAGCAAGAATATTCTTTGAAATCCACTCTTCCATGATGATGGCAGCACGGATTCTGTGATGAGTATTTTAGTGGTGAAGGCAAATAGTTTTATAACAGAAATTGCGTTTTTTTAGCTGACATTTTGATCGGATTGAGAAGAGTGTCATTTTTGTTCCAAAAAAGTAGTTAATGTCAAAATGTAAGTGACTGATTTTTTTTTGTATGTTAGTGAAGACTTAAGAAAACAATTTGACTATTTATAAGTGAATAGTGAATATAATTAATGTTACACACAGTTGATAATATTTAATTAATTAATTAGATATAACGGATTAATTTTCCCAATATTGAGTATTGTGTTTATGTATATTCTTAATTTTCAATGTAGTGATTAGAAAAAAAAAATATTGCATGAAAAAAAAAACTGCAGTAAATCATAATGCGGTAGATAAAGGGTTAAAAATAAATAAATAATAAATAATAACAATTGACATAAACGTATTAATACTTACAAATATTTACTACAAGTGTACTTATAAGTACAAGTAATACTTACAAGTATCTACGAAATTCTTTTTGAAAGAACAACATTTAATTATTAAGCAAATGTCTAAATACTTAAAATGCCCATTTTAAAGTACATCTAAAATAACATCATGCATGTATGCAGGAATCCAGGGCTTAATAAATTCATGAATAAACTACAAAGCTGTATCACATTGTAGCTTATAAAATCTGTGCAATGTATTTAAATTTTGTAATTTGCTGCGAGCTATTTCTTAAAAGTTCAGTTTATGCTTTAATAACAAATTCAGTATTAAAATGATACACACGTATAATTTAAAATTCAAACATTCACATTTACTTACTAAGCGATACATGAATTCATTACAAAGTTAAAAAAAAATTGTTTCTTTTTAAAAAAATTAACATGATTATCATTAGCATTCTTAAATGAAATACCACAAAATTAATTTCCTTAAGTTTTTCCAAGTATAATTTATTTTTTTCATGTTTAATTCGATTTTTTTGGGGCCGTAATCATTAAATCCAGCTAGCAGTTAAATATTTTTTTATATTGAATCAAGCTAAATATTCTGCATTTTTCATAAAGGAATAAATAGAGAAAATTGTTTATTTCAATCTACTTTTTCTTTATTAGTTTCCTGTAACAATTTTCTTCCATTAAGAGTTTCCATAATGCAACAACTGAACGAACTTCTATCTTTCGCGAAACATAAATTAAACAAAAAAGTTTCTAGCAAAACTAATTTTTTTTACTTAAGTAATTCGAGTTTTTCTGCATTTTATATTAAGATGCTTTTTACCTTTATCGTTTTCATCGGGAAAAATACAAAATGATTCTCAAGGTTCTCTTCCGACATAAGATTTGCCTTGAGGGAAACACAATATTCTTTTTTTTACCCTGATACATTGAATTGGCTTACTTACTTTACACGTATGAAAACCATTTATCGCTCAATCATAGAGATGGATACGTTCAGCTCTTGAAAACATGATACTGTGATCAAAGCACCTTGTTGAATATGAAACTTATTTTATTCATCAGTTCTACTAATGTACTTTGTATTTTTAAATATTTTAAAGCACATTAAATGTGTTTATGTGTATTACAGCGTGACCTATTAACAGTATTATGTATTAAACCTTTCTAAGATTCTTTCTATATGTGAGGTACATCATTTGAATTATGTGTAAATTAAACTTTATCTTTTTTGGACCAATAGAACGGATTCTAGAGCCCTCTGATATAGACACACCTTTCTGACCTCGTATATTCCATTATTTCGTTGTAGTACTTCAGTTTGAAGATAGAATTCAGACAAATAGTTGTTGTGATGAATTAAGTTTCTAACACATATATATTTACCTACCATACTGTAAAACCCAAAGAATCATTCAAGATGACTCTAAATATTTTATGAGTGTAATTTTAATATTATCTATCATTTGAAGACTTTTCACTATTACGTGCTTAACTTATATTATTCATAAAATATGGATGTTCTACCATATATTGCCAATTTTTCATTCATAATTCAGTTGAACACTAATTTTTATGTATTTATAATTGCACTATAATACCAAAAAATAAATTCAATTTTTGCCAATGAATTTTTTTTTTGTGACCGAGTTGTTCAACTTTCCTGAAGTTATTCCGTTTAAAGTAGTTTTTGCAGACACGACAAATGAAGTTATATTATTCATCATATCTGTAATGAAATGGATTTATTTTTACATTCATTTATTTGTATGTGTACTTAAATATTAATTGATTGTATAATGTATATGATAAAATTAAATTTATTTTTTCAGAAATATCCATTTGATAGAGAATCGTTATAAAGGGGTTTAGCATACACTTTTTGTAAAAGATCAAGCAATATTATAAGCATTCATATTTTGAGGTTTAATGAACCTTTTATAAATACTTTTTTTTAGTTGATGGATTCTTCATTATGTCGGAGTCCCTATAGTGAAAATAACTTTCTTATTCAACTTTTTTTTATATGCAAGAGAGCATGTTTCCTTTTATCTTTATTCTTTGAATAGAGGGAACTTATCTTTATTTTTCTTTGAGTTTTTTTTAACGTGTGATAGTTAAAAATATGTTTATCACTGCATCAAGAAAAAATTTTTTTAACCTTTTCTTAAAGGACAAACAATGTACGCACCATGAAAACTTTTGTTCTGTTGGGCTTAAATATATTAATAGTGTAATCTGTAAGAGATACTCAATATTTTTTCAACGCATTTTTTTAGATGATTCTCGAATGCAGTTGATAAGATAGCTGATTGTTCATTGAGCAGTGCTTCTCAAACTTTCAATACTGGCGCCCCCCTTATACATTAATAAATTACTGAATGTAATAATAATGCACTTTTTGACGCTAAAGCTACAATACACGATCTTAATTATAAACCGGACAAATTAATAATATAAGTATTAAATTTTGTATATGTTACTTTTAAGCAAAAAAAAATAAGTAATAGGATAATTATTATGTTATTTTTCCTTTCTCTAATTTTTAAATTGGAACATATTGCAAAATGCGGTGGCTGCTTAGAAGACAAAATATAGATATCAGCTAAATATAGAAAAAGAACTCAATTTCTAAAAAACTTTAAAAAATTTGCTCTGCAAGACACACCCATGGAAGTCGCTAATACTTATTAAACTTGTTCTTAATTCAGTATTAATAAGATAAGTATT
>BMAV01020828.1:134588-159748 GCA_019973955.1 Trichonephila inaurata madagascariensis
AGGCCGCCAACATCACCTTTCTGGCTGACTGCTGAGCTTTGATTTTTTAGAACCTATGTGAGCCGGGATGTTTCAATTACATGCTGATGAACTTCCAGATGGAAGTAGTGACACTAGGCTTCATCCTCTGCCACTATGCCCATCAGCTTCATCCCTGTAGCGCAACAAATGTTGCAATCTCATGCTTAATCCCGCTTACACCTTCCCAGTATTAAAATCTTTATTACAACTTGCTGATTAGGTTTGGACGTAGTGGCATCCATACCAACCATTTTTAAAAGAATGTCACGTCCGCTCGAATGCTGTTATTACAAATCTATTAGCACACGCGTGTACGTGGAACACACATCTTCACTGTCGAGTTTGCTTCACGAAAATACTTTGAAAAGTGTTCACATGCGAAGCTTCGAATCACTTTCATTTGAAAAAGATTTATCTCTTGTAGCTTGAATTACAAAGAATAGCACTCCTTTTCTTTCAAGTATGTTCTTCATGGTGACATTTAATATATAATTTTACTCCACTAATTGTATTACTGAACAGCAAAGCAAATATTTTCTCCTTTAATGTATAATAGCAAAAGTATATTAAATTGAACAATTTATTTGAAATGTTGATGCCTTTTTAGTAGTGTTTCACGTTTAGCAGTATTACAAACACTTATCTTCGATAACGTTAAACTCAATACAAGTACCTAAAGTAGGAGTGTAACAGGTATGGCAAATGAAAAAGAAAGCAATATTTTTTCACCTCAAATCTGTCATCAGGCATAGAATAACAAAAAAAAAAAAAAAAAAAAGGGAGAAAAAGAAAAAAGCATAATGTAAATAAAATTATTTTTCTTTTCATATCTAAGAACAAGCATCCAACTCAAACTGTTTGTGAGAGCAAGTAGATTACCAAAGTGGTATGTATTATTTCATTATGGGATGCTGTAACTATCCTCTCCCATTGAAGGGAAAATTATGGAACTATTTCGCGAGATTAATAATTGACAATTGTTGTGATTTGCTATTAAACATTGTGTATAATTAGGAATTTTAAAAATAAAGGTACTATAATTTTATTAAAACCTTTATTGTATGCTGTTTACATATTCGTATCCAAAATTTCATCCATATGTCTCTTTGCCTCCTTTTCAATTAGTGTGTAAAAAAAAAGAATATTTATTTTAATAAAGATATAGTTATTAATATAAATTTATTTTTTTAAAAAAAAACATTTTATTTCATATTTTTCAGTAATTATCAAAAACACTTCTCCCCCCCCAAGTTTAGCAATTGTTTTTAAATGTTAGAATACAACTCCAATTATATAAAATTTGATTAATTAGTATGGAGCCAAAAGCAAATATAAGGTACAAAAGTTCCAAACAGAAAAAAAAAAAAAATATGAGTACTAATTTTTTATATTTTACATTTTATGAGCAGTACAGGATAAAAAAGAAATGTGTAACTCTTATCACATATTCATATGTCGAAAATACAGCCATTTGAGTAATTAAATGCATTGCATTTTTATCTTTTACTTTGAGGAAAAATTAAATCTCAAACTCTACTAATGAATATCAAATATCCTTTTTATGTTCGAAAAAGAAAAGTTAGAAAAAGATAAACTAAAAATCTCACATTTTCACTTAAGTTCTGGGGAATAACTATCTATTGTTCACATCATAGAACTTTATTTAAGAAGATATTTTCAAAAAAAGAAAAAAACATTCCAAAGAGACAGGAAACTGAAAGAAATCGTTTGCTAAATTAAAATACATGTCAAATATTGACTTCAGGAGCTAATGATACGAGGCTACAGAAATGTAATTAGCTTTCTTATGCCAGGAGTTTTGTTTTTTAATTAACAGATTTCAAGCGACATAGTTTTTTTTCGGATTTTAATTTTACACATAAGCTATCCATTTATTTGTTTCACAAACAAATTTGCATTTTTTAATTCAAATACAAACATTAATTTTAATAATTCCTCGTTTGGTTTCAAGTGTACCTTTTGCAATTTTTAAGGATTGTTTTTATCTTTTTCTATATTTTTCTGATTAAATTTTTCCTAAAAAAATTATGCTTGTATTTATGTTTTGTGAATGTCTTGTTAAAAAGCCAAAGTAATCCTCCAAAGAGCGAAAAAGTACCCCTAAAATATTTTCCTTTGAAATGTTTTGTAAATGAGAATTTGTCAAGGGGAAGTTCTTGAGTATTAATAAACTAACAAAAGAAGAAAAAAATAAAAGTAAATAAAAATAAGCATTTGTAAATTATTACTAATTTGAGATTTCTACAATAAAAAAGCATACATTTTTAAATGACAAAAGCAGTTTGCTTTATTTAAAGATAAAAATATGTTTTTCTTTCTTTTTTTTATGGAAGGAAAAAAAACTGGATTAAATTAAAACTATGCAAATTCTTGAAATGTTAAACATTATTTATGAATTTCATCTATTACAGAAAATTGAGCATTCATTTTTGTACATTTGACTGAATGTAGAAAAAAGAGGTTTTTCTTCAATAAACTTTGTACATCCACATGAAACATGAAAAGTAAAAAAATATGAACTAATGATATAAATTTCCCTTATTTTTATAAAAAAATATTATTTATATACTGTGAATTGCCCTTTTCAAATAGAAATGATTTTAGACTTAGGAAAATTTAATTTAATGGGGATAATTAATAATGGGGATTTTTTAATTGATTGGAGAGAAATAAATTTTTACGAAACGTTTACATAAGGTGCCATTAAAAGTATTTCGATAAATTGATAAGACTGTTAAATGACTACAATGAACTAAATAATAATTTAATAGATGGAATAATCATTTTAGTTTACTTAGAAAATAACTGCTATAATGGAGTTTTGTAATTAAGGAATCTGATTTTATTGTAAAATGATTCTGCGAAATATGTGAGTAGTATATGTTCTAAATATTTCATTTCAATCCAGTCTTTAAGCAGACCAATCAACAACGATGTACCTCGACTTGAAGTAAAATTCTCAACCAATATTAGCAGCTCATCTTGGCAGCTTTAATAACTGCCGCAGGACAAAATATTGTACTTATATTCAGTTCAAATAAAAGTTAACTTAGTTATAGAAAACCTGTTATGTGATTTCTTTTCTAGGCATATAAAGTAAAAGATATTCTTTAATCCTACTTTAATAATCAAATTAGTAAAATTGAAAAAAAAAATTCTATAGAGTAACCATTAAAATGGGAGGTTACATTGACCTAATAAGAACTATAATTAGAAATTGCTCGAAAAAACTTTATTCTTAGAGACGAAGATCATTTATACTTGAAAGGAAGATTTGTGTTAGTAGATAGCTCATTTAGGTAATCAAAATAGGAAAGTAAAATTTTGAAATTATAATGAGATTATTTATCGTATTCAATATAATACTGAAGTATCATTTAAAAAAAAGACAATTTTTTAAGTTTTTGTCAAATTATTTGTAATATAGATTACTTCATACATTTTATGATCTGCCAGACTGCACATGATTTTATCTGCATACTATTAGGTAATGAAATACAGAAAAATAAAATGTAACATGTGTGTGTGACAGCAAATTGCAGATTAAAAAACTCTCAGTTCTTAAAACATATATTAACAGCAGTTTTTGATTAAATATTGCACATTAGTTACTGCTTCAAAAAAATTTTGTTTGGAAATATTTTCATTTTTCTTATTAAGTTCAATACACAAATGATATTTTATAAAATAGAGTTGATTGTTTAATATCTTTCTATCTCTTTTCTTTTAAAAGAAGCGGGAACAAGATATAAAAGAGTCATGTAGTACGTCATACTTGAAACGACCGTTCGAGAGTTTAGTATGAAACTATTGAATGTCCAGCATGATGTTATTTATCATAATTTCTATTTAATACTTTAAGATGAAAATTATATAATATATTAGTAATTTACTTTTGTATAAGTATTTGTACTTCTGTATTCAAACCGGGCGTCTATTATGTTGGGTACATTATGGTTATTATCTAATTATCAGTTTTATTACATATTATTTTGATTTACTCTAATTTTAGCTGTAAATAGTTTAAACAGTTTTTGTAACATATAAGAAATACACTGAAGCTCTAATGAATCAGGCATACTTACCAAGAAACGAATTGAGTCTCATCTGGCCTTCATAATGGCTGCCACACGAGGCATAGATTCAACAAGTTCCTAGAAACGTTTCACGGGAATGACTTGTCAAATATTGGTTAAAGCTGTCCATAATTCAGTAAAATTCGTTGGTGCTGTGTGATGACTTTTCACTCCTTGTTCCAAGATATTCCAAAATTTCTCAATAGGACTTAAGTATGGGCTCCCCGGTGTCCAATGTATAATAGAAAAATCAGAGGAATAATCATCCAACAAGCCACTAGCCAACCAGGCTTTGTGAGAGGTACAGTTGTCTTGCTAGAGAACTACATTACCGTGCGGATAACAGAACAGCATAAGCGGATGGAGGTAATCACCCACAAACTCTACGTACCGAATATGATTGAGGGATGTTAGTACACGCATCAAAGATCAAACACAGTGTCATGAAAAAACACCCCAAACCATGACTGAGCCACCATGCCCTTGTATAGTTCCAACCTAGCATGCCGGATCTATGGCCTTATGAGCCTGACACAATATTCTCAGCATCCTGTCGGCGTTAAGTTGTCGGAATCGAGTCTCATTACTCCATGCTACTCGTTTCTAGTAATACGTGTCTAGTCTCGTTTTTCGTCACTCCAGTCCCTGTCCTATCTTGCCCAGGCAAGACGAGTATTCTGATGGCGAGCATTGAGCAATGGTCCTCCCGTTGGTCAAAGGCTCCCGAAACCCATCTGGTGAAGTAAGGGTTGTACAGTCCGTTTACTGACTGTACGACTGGCACCATTATTCAACACGGTGGAATTTTGAGGTAATATTTCGCTTCAATGGATATCTACAATATGCCTGAGCCGTTTCTCATCAAATCCCTATTAAAGCTAATTGCCCTGTGCAGTTTGCCCGATCGCTAGTTCTTTTGTCCACCATCCATGTGTTCTTGGTCTACTCTTGACACTGTCGACCTTGAAAATCCTAGCTGTCTGACAATTTCGGAAATTGAATGGCCCATGCGTCGCACATCTGTGATTTGTCCGTGGTCAAAGGTGCCTAAATCGGGCAGTTTACCCATACTGGCAATTTCAACAACTAATTCAGAACAACCTCAGTACGTGCTATATATGCAGTTATCACAGCGCCCTCTCTTGCTCATGAATAATGTGCAGCGCTGCACTATTTGCATAACCCTTGCTATCCCTAATTCAGTGGCACTTCAGTGCAGTTAGATAGTTAGAAATAACCGGGTTACTGTCTTTATCATGAATTAAAAAAAATCTCAAAAATGATGATAGATAAAAAAGATATGCGTATAATTTAATGAAACTTGTACAGATTATACTACACCACATAGGGAAGGAAAAAGTAGCATAAAACGAAATCACCAAACAGTTATGGTGCAATAGAAAATAGTATATGTATACAATGAACATATTAGGTACGTCAGTTTGGCTCCTCTAATAATGAGTATGATCCCCGAGAAGCAATATAGCTAATGCAGCGATGTGCAATTTTCTCAATTATTTGGTCTATTTATTTTGCTGGTAGTGAGATCCATTACTTTTCTAAGGCAGTTAAAAACGTGGCTGGGGTCCTAGGAGGAGGGGGTGAGAGCAGCTATACACTACCAAACATATTCAATAGAGTTAAAGTCCGATGATCGAGTTGGCCACTACATGCTTAAATGTTTACTGTTCAAGATAAACATGCACGATGTGAACTCTGAGTGGTCTCACATTATCCTCTAGTAACATGAAGACATTACCTATTGACCCGGCGTAAAAGAAAACATAAACATCTAAGATATCACCTCAAGACGTGTGAGCATTGATATTTCCATGGAAAAAGACACGAAAGTCTGCGCGTCTCCTGCAAAAGATACCACATCAAACACAGACACTGCTTGATTCGTATCCGTATCCATATCCGTATTTCTGGAAGAAAAGGAATTCCAGATTCTCTCCAAATGAAAATACATGTATTATTGTTTTCAAGGCTTACTCTGGACTCATTCCTTAAAACGGACGGCCCTCTATTAATCACGTATCCAGGGAAGATGTTGTCATATCCACTGCAAATGTTCTCGCCTGTGGCGTAACGTAAGAAGTGAGTAAATGGCTGGTCGCCTCGAATTAAGATCGCGCTCAGGAAACCTTCGACTCACGGTTGACCTTGATGTCAAACTTTCCGAGATTACGGCAAGGGAGATTATGAGTGCAGCTGCAGTTAGGGTTCCCTTCGCTTGCATAATCACAAATATTGGTCATGAGTACTCGTGGTAGCGAGTTACCGTCTTTGGATGAACCTCCTGGATGCCAAATCCATGGTTAGAAATTATTCGAAAGTTTTTGAATCTCAGACAAAATCACATTCAACCATTTATCCATTTCTATCTGATTTTTTCCTGACCCTAACCTTTCAAATAAAATAATGATGCATGTTGGTTATTGTTACAGTTTTGCTATTTCAGATTTCTAATCTCAGGCACGCACAGGGACATAAGCTACTTTACTGTGAAACAACAATTCTTATGTTCCTCGAAATGATGTATTCTGACTGCATTGTCAGTATTTTGCATCTCACATTATCGCTGAACTCGTTTTATTTAACAACATGTTCAAATTTCATTGAAACTGGCTTATATTTGGGCGAGTCATCGCTTTTTTTGTGATTTATTTTTCCTTAATTTATGATAACCAGTGCACTTATACATATATACATACATACATACATACATACACATACATACATACATACATACATACACATATATATATATATATATATATATATATATATCTTGTTCCGTTAGTTACTGTATTTCACTTTTACGTTTCACCGAAATTTTTTAAAAATTCGAATGCAATTAATTTCTATATATCCAAATGCTGTACCGCCCTTTCATCTGCTGTTTTTGATAACCAAAACACCGAATTAACGTGCAAGAATATCTGTTACGATATCATAATAAGCAATTATTTTTTCCTTTTCTCTATGATTTACAATGTTGACTCTCAAGATCATCTGTGTCCAGAGGCTAAATAATGTTAAAGAAAGTCAGGAGAACATTTCACAAATTTTGGAGCTGGAGGGGGAAGGAGAGTGAAATTTGGGGTGTGGCTTAGGGAGTGAAATTTCTGGTCAGATGTTATCGTCGTCACTTGACCACGATTGAAAACTTACGAAGTTCATTATCAGTAACCCTTATATTGCCTTCACACTGAAACCTTCATAATCCATAAGCGAAGCAAGTGATCAATTTAAAATTATAGTAGCTTCTATACTGTTTAAAGGATACACGAATCATTACGATTACAGTATTAATTCATAATTACATACTGCTGATAAAACACAGATGATGCATTATTTCTAAAAAAATTATCGGCAATATTTGAAAAAAAAATAGAAATTATTGTAACTGCTATCCAATGTTGTCATTAAGAAAGCAAGAATGTGCCCTCCTTCTTTTAGTATTAAATTCGAAGTGAATAACTGATGAAACTATTGCATTTTCACAGTTAGCCTTCTAAATTTTAGTCTTCCGTGGTAGACGAGTAGTCAAGGTATCGGATCGTGGCTTGCCTTGTCACGAGTTCGAGTACAGTCCCACTTAAGACCCGCCGTATAGGGCAGCGATGCACGTTAAATCTGCCGAGAGCTGAAACGTCCTCCTGTTGGTGCGGAGTGGTTGTTAGGAGATGGGAATGCCAGCTCAGGTGTCGTCCACGTCACTTGACCATGGTTCAGAATTATATGGTCCGTCGCCCAAAGCCCTCGTGTAGCTGAATAGGGTGACATTAATATTTACTCACTCACTCACTCTAAATTTTAAATGTATTGTTAAACACAAAGGTTGTAAAATTAATAATTTATATAGAAATCCGCTTTTTAAAAAAATAAATCCAGCGCAAATAGTTTTAAGAATATATAGTATATTAAATGTTTTGACTAGTTAGCAATTTCCAAATGTCCATACACCATCTATCGACCAAAAACAGTATAAAAAAATTCTTACCAATGAAGAATTTCTTTTCCCTTCCTTAGATTACGTAGTCCTGTTTTGTTCTCTTTTTATATTCACTGGCCCTTAGAACAAAAGACGTCTGTAGGGAGAAAAAATGCACCATGGGGAAAAGCACCTTCAGCATTAAAAAAAGTCAACCGCAAAGTTTTTCACGAGTAAACATAAAACGAAAAGAAGATTTATCCTAATACTACTGTAGATTCTTGTGTATTATGTTAGTTTAAAAGAAGTTTTTGTTTATATTTGGAGTTGTTTTGGCTCGGGTATGGAAGAAAGAATAACAAATAGAGGTTTTTCAATTTAAAGCATTGCCAAAGAATAATGTATTAAAATGCGGCTTTAATTTGTTAAATTTTCAAAAGTAAATTGTTATTATTAGTTTAATGAAAACATTTACCTTTTCGTAAAGAATTTTCCTCAAAGTCCATAATTTCAATTCATTTTTTTTTACTTACGAAAACATTCCATATAATGTAATAATACCGAAATGACATAGCTTTAATGAAATGTTAAAGAAATAATTTCGTCAATGCCAATGTTTAGTCAATGGAATAATTTTCAACGTGTTTAATTATAAATATTCCTATGCATGCATACTGATTCAGTAGGTTGAAAAATACTATCATTCATGAGTATTGAAAAACTGAACTTCTAGTGCAAATACTTTCAATTGCGAGCATAAGTAAAAATCAGTATTTTATAGAATGCGTTAATTTTTTTAAAACTTTTAATTGTATATAACGACAGATTCATTGTAACAGAATGTTGATACGTAACCTTTACGTTAGAGAAGAATTTTCACATTTTAATGAATCTCATTGACCAACTCAATTTAGCATTTCAAGTCTGTCCTACTCTGTTCTAATTAATACATATGCTGTCCTTTTAAAATCAAGTATTACTCATGGAAAAATATCTTTGCAAAGAATAAATTAGTGAAAGTAATTTCGGCTTACGAAGCAATAGGAAAAACACACTATTAGGACAGACTCCGAAATTCCTTCACTCAGACAGTGAGAAGTACCTTACTCGAAATAAAACACCACTCTCATATCTACAACATTTTAACAATAGGATTTTCTGACATGATGATTTAAGGTGTCTGACTACAACTATTTTTTAAAAAGTGGAGATATGGAGTTTTTATTTTTTTTTTGAAGAAGTTATTAGATTTATTTAGTACATTTAAAGAGGAAAAAAAAGCTAAATATAAGAAGCAAAAAATAAGTTATTACTATTAAAATGGGAAAAAATGGGTAAAGGTTGACAAAAAAAAATTACATAAACGGGGCGCACGCTGTACAATTAGTAAGCGAACGAGATCCCAATTTTTTCAATTTTGATTTATTGCTTTGCTATTCCTTTTTGAAATGACCTTCAGGATAAGAAGTATTTTAATTTTTACAAAATCTAGAACACTTTATCTTAGTTATTATATGAAATTGCTTAAAAAATATAGTATTATATTCACTGAAGGACTGTAAATTTTTTACTAAAACAGTGATTGATAAAAATGTAGGTTAAAACAATTCTACTGTTACACAAAACATACACAAAAAAGTTCAGCAAGTTACTTAAAAAACTTTTTGAGCAATCAATGTCCCCGTTTGAGTTTTTCGAAAAAAACACATTTAGAGTAAAACTCATTTTCATATTTCACATCTTATGTAAAGTTGTCAAACTCTAAAATGGGTTTTTGCTCTATTGAATGGGAAAAAATGGTAATTTTATAAAGCTAATAAGATGGTTTATGAAATAAAATCATAAAACAAGATGTCAATTTCTTAAAAAAAATCATGATTTTAGGGCAGTCGCATACTTTTACCCAGCACTTCTCGCGCAGAGTGTGTCATACCCACCAGATAACTTTATGTCATAATCTATCTAAACCTCTTTTGGTATATGAATAGTTTCTCGTGCTGCGGATTTTAAGGTCATATCCTTTGAGGAGCCTTAGCTTGGAGGCGGATTCTAAATATATATTTTTGGATACCGCCTCTTCGGGTATGTCATCCCTGCGAGTGGATCACCGTTACACTTCTAAATGCAAGAGCAAGCCTTAAAATATTTCTTATACAATGGCGTATTATTGTAGTTATGATGAAGACATGTGATATTTAAGTTATTGTAATAGACATAGTACACAAGTATTTTCGGATGAAGAAAGTCTCTTTGCGAGGATGATGTGGAAAAATCAAAGGATTCACTGTGTAATATAGCAAGTATGATTCTTCTACTGAAATCTATCCAGATAATTAAACTGAGAGAGAAACTATCATCCTTGATAAAATACCATCATATTGCTATAAATTGTAATCGTTAAACTATGGCATTAATTTTGTGTTGTTGAACGTTGCGACAATAAATGCCCAAATTATTTTCTTAAGTACTCAGAAACTACCTACTAAACATTGAAACAAACGCTAATATCTGAAATGTTTCGAATTTCACTTTACAGAAGAATGTAGAAACCAGCAATCAATGCTTCTACGAAATTTTAAAAAATACGAAGATCCAGTGCAAACATCGCGTTTATTCGCGTCGAAGACTAAAAGTGTGTATAAATAATGTGCTGAATACTCTTATTAAAGGAACAGGAAAACTAAATTTACGTGTTAAAAGAGGAATAAACATATTTTTTCCTACTTTTGTTTTTTTTTCACCTTTGTAAGCAAATTTTCCGGTAAAAACAGAATATAAACACCCTTGGGTATAAGATACTCTACGCGTGAAATTCTGTTAGTCTTTTTCACGTAAGGAATGCCGGACTAATATGCATCGGTCCTTCAATTCGCTGGCATTGAGACGCGAAAAAATAATTCAACGCGGCAGCAGAGGTCATGAGTTGGTGCCTATACCAAGCCACTCACCTACCGCGAACGTCAATTCATTGTCTGATTCACTAAGAAAGTTATTGTAATTCAGACCAAATTTGCGAAAGCTTGGATAAAGTTTACTTGGATGGCTCCTTGAACTCTCTTTTTAATTTGCCTTACTTCATACTGCATACAAAAAATGAGTTTTTTGGAAATGAGATTCCATCAGGCTTAAACTAATACTGGATAAGGCAAAAAAGAAATAAAATAAAGAAGATTAAGCTGTCTTGCAAAAAAAAAAGTTTGAAGAACTTAGAAAATGGACTATAACGCAAATCCTCTACTGGATTTCGGTAGATATTTAAGAAGTCCAGTCATCTATTCTTGTGACAAAAAAGTGTTCCAAATCCCCTAAAGAACCTTTTCCACAAAGTCCAAAAGAGCCATTCTTTCCTTCTTTCTTATTTTATTCCAGTTACATGGATTCTGTAGAACAACGCAGACCACAAGGTACAAAATGCTTCTTTAAATAAACCCTTTCGTGCTTCAAGTATCATTCTGCAAGAAAGTTTATTTAAAATCATAGGAAAAGAAAGAATGTTACTTCCCATTTTTTGAGGAGGATACGGAAGGGATTTAAGGATGAATCTTATCTTCTGGCTGAGAATTTGATTTAAAGAAATGCGAAATTGAAATACAATCAGATCCCGCGTTAAGGCGACCCAATATAATGAATTTTTCTTTTTACCCGATCAAAATGAATGCAAAAGCCTCTATTTAACGAACATTAAACTCCGAATCATAAAATAATTTAAACAGTCGAAAAAATTTTTTTATTTGCTTGGATTAGAAAAAAATGGATATATTTTTAATCCTCTGACTGGAGCACCCGTCTCTTAGATGGGTATGATTTACTTAGATGCCTGTAGATAACACTGTAGTGGGACTTTTGGGGTATGCTGCCTTGACATATGCAATTGGACTCTACCCAGTGATAGGATCACGTGATGGTACATGGAAGCTTTTTTTCAACTTACGATAAGTGCAGTTTTTCCTATCTATCCCCATCTATCAGACGGATACTCCTATAGTTTTTTCATGTTTGTTATGATTATTTTTAATTACTTTTACATGAATATAAATAATTTTTAATGTTTTTATAAAAATACTAGTCACAGTTCTTGTGATAAAAATATGTTGTTGTGCTTGATTTAACTTCGAACATCTTATTTCAGCCATATTCAATTTCATGAGTTTAAGGACATTTAAAACAGTTCTTAACACTAGATTGCCCAAGTAAGTCATTTTGATTGCTTTTTAATTTCAATTAGAAAAAAGAATTACGTCAATGACATAATTTCTTAGATATTTTTAAATACATTTTTTCCCAAGTGAAGTAATTTTTTTATTGTTAATATTTACTAATAATTTGTCTTATGACTGTAAAAAATATAGAAAAAATATTAAGAATTAATTTTGAACAATTTTTTTTTTCACATTAGTTAATCTTTCACAATGCAGTTATTTTGACTATTTGGGGGCAATAAAGGTATATACTAAATTTCAGTCTTTATTGTATTAAAGTAATAAAATTAAAAAATATTACTTACCCGTCTATCAAGCGGATGCTCCTCAGTGCGGCAAAAAAATCGATGTTTCGGCTAGAGGGTTAAATGACTCATACTTAATGTCCGGAACAAAAGAACTGTACTTGTGAGCATCAAAATCGAGAAAGAACTCTTTCGAGTAAAAAAAATAATAAATAAATAAAAAAAAACTTATACAACATTTATTAATCAGTATTTGAAAATTTCCAATTGTTTCATGCGTAATTATACGATAATAATGTTTTTAGCTCTGCTGAATAAAAAGTGTGTAATATCTAACATTGAACATTTTTTTGTGTAGTTGCTTATTATAGAATTTCCAAAAGATTAGTGCATAATATTTGTACTTTTTAGACCCCGAAATAACGAATAACCGGGATTTAATAAATAAAATGTTCTGTCCCGATGAATTTGTTAGATCGGGGTCCGATTATAAGTATACTTAAATTTTGCTTTTCGTGTTTCTTTCTGGAATAATTTGATATGGTAGTTCTTGTCCAGTTTGTAAAGTATACAGAAAAGTAAAAAGTAAAATTAAGGGAAAAAAGTAAAGGATTTTTACTTTTAACCTTTGAACTGAAATAACAGACTAAGAAATACTTGAGTGTGTTTGATTTGAAATATATCCTTTATATCTGATGAATTCAAATTGCAAATTTGTTGGCCATAGAAGCTGAAATTTCGCGAATGTGCTTTAACAGTTATCATAATGACATATAAATAATAATTAAAATTAAAATTTAATAATAATCTGAAGTATAAAATTTATGAATCCTTTACTTTAAGTCTCTGAAACAGATAATTTTCCATTTAAAACAAAAATATACTTCTTCACTGCTTAGATGTTATCTGTGATCAGTTCTTCCAAGAGGAAATCGGTTTTTTTTCGGGTCAAAACAGTCTTACTCTTCTGTGTGAATTATATTACATTCCAATGACATATTCAAAGCAATAAAAACTTTCACAGATTATATAAAACAATCAACTATTTAATTAGTTCAAGAATTATATATGTATAGAGGAAAAACAGGAAAGTTTAACCCCCCGTTATTTATACTCTTCCATATTAACAGTAAAGAGACTTTCGCGCGCTCTAGCGAACAGAACAATCTTCAGTGATGGCCAAGTTTCGGAACTGTAAGGACGTATGAGCATGCGCCCCGATCCCTTTCAATTCTATGTCAACTGTTAGTTCTCTAGTTATGTATGTAAAAGTGTTTGTTTTGTCTAATAAACGTGTTTTAATAACTAGTGGACTTAGTAAAGAACCCCTTCCCCGTCTGTCCCTTATCATTTGGCGCCCACCACGTCATAAAAATCATTTAAAAATGTATAAAAAGATGTAATATATATCTTACATGAAGTGTAAAATACATTATATGACATAAAATAAAAAAATATAATGTAACAAAATTTTTAAACAAATGAAACTTTGCAAATCAAAAAGTTATAAGGCCGAATAAATAGGTTAAACTGTATATACAACATATATAAACATAAAAATACATATGTGCATATTGTACATATAAGCATATGTGTGTTTATTTGCATTATTATATATGATCAGATGTGTTAAATTACCATGAATCAAATGACACTAACAATAAATGGAGTTATAATGTAGGTAAAAATTAAGATAGCCTGTATAGTATATAATAGAAAACTCTTAGACTTAGAAACTACGATTATAGTGTTAAGCACAGGTTTGATTCCAGGGAATCTTTCTTTGTGTTTGCCTATACTTTTGAACTGAAAGGAGTGCAAATCATTCTAAAAATTAGTATGAAAGACTATAAGATTTAGAGCGCATTACGATCTGAACATTACTTAAAATACTACGAGATACTATTTTACAGCATCATATACAATAGCAAAAAGAAAAAAAAAGAACAAACATTTTAATGGTAATATATATATATATATTTATATATATATATATATATATATATCGGAATAGTAAATATTTTTTAAAATTAAACTTAGGGCAATAACACGTGAAACATCAACAAATCCCATCATAATGAAACTAATAAATAAATAAGTAAAATAAATAAACGATTGGAAGGAAACAACTAAGATTTTTATCAAAAATACCCTCAAGAAAAATAATTTAAAAATAAAAAAATAAGAACATTTTGCACCGTTTGTGAAAAGGAGAAATAAAAAATAAATTAATTAAATTCAACTTTTAAGATATGTATAATGAAATTCAAAGGATGGTCATGATTTAAACAATTATTAGTTACTTCTTTATATTCAAGAATGTCTTTATTATTACTAATATAAATATTTCTACACTGTAAATAAATAAAAATCGTACTTTTATTTATAAACAGAAGTATGTATAATAAAATTCACCTCAATGTACCGTAATGATACTAAGAATAAATGCATTTCTTTTATCAAAAAGTATTATATATTTCATTATCAAGAATACACCAAATTAAATCGTTCACACACATATATAGATATATGTGTGCTCACTAGTGTATGTATATATACACATGTGTGTATGTTTTTATATAAAATAATAATGATATTATTTATTTGTATCTTATTTTTTAATTCAAAGTACATAGTTGTAAACGTTGTTTATTCAAATTTTTATCATTTTACACTGTTTCTCTGCTAAATGTGAAAAAATGAATAGTTAAAATTTTTCGTATAAAATGATGCACTAAAGTTTTGGAAAAATATTGCTAGTTATTGAATAATATAAATTAACATTGAAAATAAAGTACATTTAATGCCCAATACACTTAAAGATATAGTAACATATGTGCAAAATTTTCATATTAATGTTTGTAAAATATGAATGCTGTAATATATTGTGAAAACATCTTTTTTACGTTATGCTTAAAGTTATTCAAATTTCAATTCCTTGAGAAAGAAGAAAATATTCAAAACCACATCTCGGAGATGATAAAATATTCATTGTTGAAGAATTGAATAAATTTCATAATGAGATAAGAAACCTTAGTTCGGTGTTTTATCATATTTATTTTTTACATAAGACCTATCTTCTATGAATATTATATATGCCATTTTAAATTTACATATTCTTTCGTTCGAGCTGGTTCAATTTCTTTATAAATATGACTGCATTTTCATATAAATAAAAAAAATATGTACATGCTTATCTGTGTTCGTTAAGTAAAAAAAATTTAAAAAAAAGAAACATACTTTTTAAACCTACATTTTTCTTCCATCTAAATATTTAAATCGTAAGTTACAGTTACAAATCTATTACTTTTCTATTTTTTTCAACTATGGAACTCACAACAAGCACAAATTCTTTTCCTGTTTTCAAAATTGAATATTTTACATGAAGGACGAGAAAATAATTATTTTCGTTAGTATATTAGAAAAAAAAATATTTTTCTTACTTTGAAATTTATGTAAATTTATAATTCATTCGTAAACTGTGTGAATATTTTTTATGATCCATAAAATTTTTTTGCATACTCACTTTAAATTTAAAATATTATGATTTTAATTTTTAAAAACTTCATATAAACTAGCTAAAATGAATAAACAACTAAAATATATGTCCTAGTTACAATGTTATTTTAGGTTACTGACTACATACGGAACTGTTGTTTCGCAAAAGAGTACAAATGGATAATTTTTGCGAAATTTAGTGTCATTTAGATTAGAATACATACATAAAATGGTTTTACAAATATTTTTACATTAAAAACTATTTAAATGCAATATTTTGGCAAAATATGAACAGATAATTACCTATTTTTAAAAATTCTCCTTTTAGGGAAAATGCGCTTATAATAATAATATTTTGCTTATGTGTAGCATAGATTTCTGTACAGTCTGAACTATGATTTTTGAAATATTTAATTTAGAAGTAGGTTTATCCATATTTTAATCCAACATAGTGGAGAAGTTTTGAAAAAAAAAAAATGCCGCTAATTATTTCAATTGGTAGCAACTCTAAAAATAATGCGAACTTTTCAAAACTCCTACTTCAGGTCCTCTGGAGAAATGTTTTTTTTATATAAGCAAAATATTATTTTTCTAGAAGAACCTTTCATGAAAGGAGAATGTTTTGAAAATAGGTAATTCTTAGTTCATTTTATGCCAAAATGCATTTAAATAATGATTTATTCTAATAATATTCTTAAAACAAATTTATACATATTCAAATCTAAATGACACTAAATATCATGAAAAGTATTCATTTATACGCTTTTTTAAATCACGGTCCCGAAAGTAAAATTCTAAAATTAACTAAATTATTACGAGATGTTAATATAAACTAATATAGAGAACTTAACGCTAAATTATTTCGACTTCTCTCAAAAAATGTAGCAATATCTTCCTAAAAAAGGAAGTTAATAAAGTAAATTATAAAATTGCAAGATCGCCTTGTGAGATCCCTGTGACATTAGAATCTTTACAAATTCACAGAAGAAGAAAAACCATTTATGAATTATTTATGATAATAAGTATTTCTTATTGTAAATATTTAACTTACTTCAAATTTCTTTTCTTCATTTCAAATTATTTTTAATTGAGTTTTTAGATTATATATTAGTTAAATATTGTTTAAAATGAAAATTATGTCTTCCGTATTATTATCGTCTGCTTTAATTTATTGTTTCATGTAACTCTAAGTAAAATGATTGCTTAATTTATTTTCTGATATCTAATCGTTTACTGTTAAAATTGTTGGTTAAATTAGAATAGTGTGTATTATTCTAAAAATATGTTCTTTTCAGTCACAGAAAAGAAGAGTAATGCGTAACCTGCTTTGGTTGAACTTTATACGCAATTGATTTTCGTATACATTCGAGGTGTAACCATTAATTTGTAGATATTTTTGATCCTTTAATATATGAGTAAAAGGCATTCTTGGAGTAAACTTTGACTACCATTATCCACATTACTTATGATGATAAACAATTAATAACGAGATTTCTTTCATATACCAATATTAATAGCTACATTTCATTGTTTTAATTTTTTTCTTCTAAAAAATTTAGCTATATATATAGGGAGATAATTTTAATTCAATCTGGATTAAAGAAAAGTAAAACTGATTAATATTTAAAGCTACCGTTTGATCCAACTGTCTATCTCAGTTTTTAAAATGTATTAAAAATGAAGGAAAAAAAAAGTTCTGCTTTTTATTATCTTTAAAATAACGTCACTGCTTTAAAAAAATACCGATTTACTGTCCTGTATGTCTAAAATCTTGTCTCTTTTAAAATTTTCTTCTCAGTTATTAACAAGAAAAATAATCTGTTAGCAAACTAAAAATGTATTTAACTATTAACTTTAAAAAACATTTTTTGATGAATAAATGAAATGTAGCTTTCTTTCAAAAGTGGGTCGTTACTCAAAAATAATTGTTAAATTTTAAATGCATATTAATTGAATGAAATTTGGTTTATTAATGTTTTTTTCTGTACCATAAGTTGTTTTCATTTTGACGCAATTAGTGAAACACATTTTTCCCTAATATATGTTTTATTATTTTCGCTCAAAATTTCTGTACTTGACAATCTTCAAATAAAGCGTTGAATATGACCATTTATTTCAAACATTTCCGGGTAGTTGTAAAGAAACACAATAAAATTTATATTACTTAATGCACTAATAGTTTTATATACAAATGAATTTTAAAATATGCCCTTACTAGAATTCTTTTTTTTGATTAACCATAATTAGATTTTTAGAATTTGATCAAAACTCAACATTATTAAGTGCATCGTCATTAATCTTAGCGTAGCCTCAAAGAATGTCGTTAGTTAAAATTTTTCACATTTTTAGACGAAGTCAGTCAAATATTAAAATGTCTCCTAAATGAAAATATACTTCAATTTAATTTATTTATCAGTGATGGAATAATGCAAAATCTGTTTTTTTTCTTCAATTCTAGATGAAAAAGAAAGCATAAAAATAATAATGCATTTCTGTTATTCTCATAATTCAGAATAAAAACCCAATACAAGTACTACTACTTGTATACATCTACACGTTTTTCAAAGGAAAAAATAAATAAATCGCATTTCTCATATTAACAATCCGAAGAAATTCCAGTGCCGAATTTTATTCTTTTTTTCTGTCAGAACATTTGAAATATTTCAACGGATTGAGTTGGAAGGGGAAAATGGCTGTGAAATATCGAAAACTTTCTGGCATCACGAATCCAAAATACGATCAGTCGTTCAACACTCAGTCACCATTTGGCTCTGAAATTTGAATATCGAAGCATTTTTCGCCTGTTCCGTTCCATTACGCATGTCAAGAAATCAGAAAAGTTATTTTTTGTTCCGAGAAAAGGGAACTGTTATGGATGTAAGGGTAAGATTATGAATGGGTGTTCGAATCCATTTATGCGCGAATGCTGAGTAAGGAGGTTACTTGAAATGAAGTGTATCCTGTAGTAGACGTGATAGAGATGGAAATAGTCTTTTTGTTTGATTACAGTTGAACCATTTTAATGCGGTCACTGTGTTTAAAGCACACAAAACAGAACAAAATGATTAAAAGGAGGAGGGACTTTTAATGTATTTGGGGTACTCACGTATTTTACTGTCGACTATTTTCACATAATCAAAAGATGCCACCTAGAGGTGTTATCGTTAATGATATTTTTTACAGGGTTTGAAAATGGCGCCAACGTGTTTCCACTTATTTGATGAAATTCCTCGATGGTATATTGCCATCCCTTTTGTCGTTATGAATTGATATTTTAATGTATGTATGTCATTTTGCATGTTGTTTTAATTTTTAATATATTTAAAAGGGAAAAAAAGAAAAAAAAATCTAATTAAATATTCTAATTTTCTGCATAAAAAAAACTCATTCTCACTCAAGACTTGTTTTAGTTTCTAGGACAGGGGTGTCCATTTGATTTTACTATCGTAAATTACTTTTTTAATAAATTTCGAATTGCGCTATGCCTATCCTTTACTATGGATGGTAAAGGATTCTCTGTGTGTGCGGCTTTCGTTTCTCTTCGTTTTCTGTTTGGAGTGCCCAAAAAGCAACAGGCAGAGATGTTTTTTTAAAGTTTAAAAAAATATTCAGGACGGTTAAGAGAAAGGGCAGTGTATACTTAACCGTTTGCGAATGACAGCACTATCAAATTTGAACAATGAGTAATGAAAGATCAATTCAAAAGGAACAACTTAATTTTCAGGAAAATGGCAACTGTAATATTTTGAACATTATTTGATCATTGCATTATTATATTATATATATATAAATATAATTACATTATCTATGTCTGTATACATGAAAAATAATGAAAACAATAATAATAATTCATTCTCTATTAAATTTTCCCTCCAATAAAGGTTTTTTTTTCCTAATCTGTTATAAAGGTACATAATTTTATGTGCGGCCCGCGAGATGATAATGTTTTTCCGAAGTGGCCCGCAAGGTCTTTTGGGTTGGACACCCCTGTTCCAGTTTTTTGAGAATTACTCAGCAATTTGATGCTGCTTTCAAGTAATTCACATCGCTTCATCATCTTTTATTTAAAAAAGAAATTGAATGTATTTGAAGATAATAATGATTAAGTTAGTGACAAGATTTCAAGGCTTTTTTTTACTGCAATTTCTAATTTTTTTTAATTATTGGCATGACTTGGTTTTAAATGATAATGTATTACTGCATTTCTATTGTAATGTTTCTTCAGAGATTTAATTTTGTCTCGAGAGGTAAAAATATAAATAATTTTCCATTTGATGTAACTCTTTGAAGTTATTATTAAATAATTCGATTATTTTATACATTATTTATAAATGAATGGGGCTTCAAAAAAATGCAAATTGTTTAAAATATAATCGAAATTTTAAAAGTTATAAGTAAATGAAAATAAGAAAAATTTCTGTAAGAAATAGTAATTAAGTTTTACGTTGTGTATGATATTTTCTAAAATAGTAGCTCTAATTACTAGCAAGAAGTTGATTTATATAAACATATACATATTCTTACGGAACAGTAGCTCTTTTTATATAAATAGAATCAGAAATTATATTTTAAAAAAAATTACATTTTTTTTTTAACTTTTAATACTTTTCAAATATTTTGAAATACAAAAGATATATAGCACTAAAATTACGATAGGTAGGGTTTAAAGAGTACCATGCATTTATACATTACAGATTCACATTTTAGAAAATAGAATGCGCATCGTAAAATTTACTTAATATTTATTACAATAAGTAATATAATTTTTTTTAAAAAAAATCAATTCCTACTTAGATCAACAAAGAAAAATTTTATTTTACCTACTTTTTATTAAATAGTTACAATTAATATAAATATTGTATAATACATATGACAGAATCACAACATTAAGTGTGGTAATTATTTTTTATTAAATTCATTGAAGTATCTTATAGCCATTGAAATTAATCGTGTATATAAAATTTCAGTTTATCTGAATGCTTTAGAACGTGAGAAAAAAAAATCTTTTAAAGATTTGACCTAAGTCGCTAGAAATGAAACCAACGTGGCTGCAATAATAGTTAGTTAATAATTAGTAAATAATTAGTTTCAGTTTAATTAATTTTAATTAATTATAACTAAAATATCGTATTTTTACCCAACACTATAGTGTATATAAAATTGCAGCCCAAACGAGCGCTTTAAATGTGAGAAAAACCTTTTCATGTTTTGGCAAAAGTCACCAAAAATAATGCTAACTTGGCTGTATTTATAAGTATTTGAAAATTAGCTTTAATCAATTAATTTTTATTAATTATACATAAATTACTGTATTGTTATCCAAAACAATCATGTATATAAAATTTCAGCTCAATCGAGCGTTTTAAAATGTAATTTATTGACGATTGAATATTCCACGAAGATAAATAAATTAATAAATATATAGAGAGTGTGAGCTAAAAGTAGCAATTGAAAAAATGTTTCCTATTTTTATTTGCTTATAACTTAAAATTATGATTATATTTTAAACATCTTGCACTTTATTGAAATCTCATTCGCTTATAAATATTGTACAATAGAACCGAATTATTTAATTTTAATTTTAAGGAATTATATCTATTTTTTTTATATGTTTTCAGTCCTCGAGACAAAATTAACACTTCTGAGTCCTCTTAATATATAATATTATTAAAATGCAATGGAAATGTGTGGCTTATTAGTGAATAATTGTATTGATAATTATTTCCTCTCTTCTATATTGAATAAAAAACATTCACTTGAAGTTAACAGTTCAAAATCTTCTCAAATCAGTTTTGCAGTTAACATTAACTCCAAAAATAAATATGTGCTAACGTTTAAGAGAAAAATAATCGCATTGTAATCTCGATTGAAGCGATACACCACATGGTAAAGAACATAAATACATTTGCATTAGTAGACAAAAAATATTGATGAAGGATGTTATGAAGTTTATATTCGAAACTTATATTAAACAATTTCTTATTAAGGGATTAAAATCCCCTTAATTCAGATTTATTACCATATTTACGGATTTAATACTGTAATCTTGATATGTGCATTCTTAAACATTGTCCAAGGTTTAATTATAAGAACAGAGTAAAGTGGTATATTTTTTAAAAAAAATATTTAAGACTATTTTTTTTTTAGAAATTTTATCCATAAAAATAACTTTATTAAAAAAAAAGAATGAAATAACTCCTAGTTTTAAGAAATTAACCTAGTAAGTACTATGGTGTTTATGTTGTTAATTTTTTCTGGTGAAAAAGTGCAAGTGAATGATTACTATAACTTTTTTTTCCAAAGTTTTGTGCAATAATTTATGCTTATTGTATAGTATAAGCAATGTATAACAGGAGAAAGTTATGGGAAAAAAATCACTAAAATTTCTTACTTTGTGGAATTTATTTGAGGAAAAAGAAATATCGGTTTTATGTTTTTCATGAGAATATTTTAAAAGGAATGTTAATTGAGAACTTTTTTTTTCGAAATGTTTAATAACTCTTCTTTGATAGAAAGAAATTTAATTTTTGTTCTCTTTTTCAATTTTGTAAATAATGATTTTTTTAGTGTATTAATTAAAACTTCATTAAATAGTTTCTAAAATCTTTTTCAACAGTCCTTTCAAACACTGTTTGAATTGGGTATGATATTGACACCTATTTTGTAAATTTTTGATGGACGTGACTGCTATTTTATTTTTACTTTTGAGTGTTCATTTTTTACTTATTTTGGCAAGTTGCGAGTAAAATATTTTACATATTTAGTCATTTTACTTCAGATCTAATACTCTGATCTAAAAAAGATAAAGTATAAGTAATTTTTAGTAAATACTAATAATTTCCATTGTACAATTCGACAACAATATTTTAATTATATTATTTATTATATATATTTTTATTAATATTTTTATATATAATTACAATATTACAACAATATTTTTTATTAATAATTTTGTTATTAATAAAAACTTATTGTATTTTGATAAGATGTATATTAATTTTATCTATTCTTGGTTAGGGTCTGTGATATTTTTGACTCCATAAATTGACAATATAAGATTCATAGCTAAGCATTTATATTGTGGAAAATCGTAAAAAAGACGATAATTTCTACTTAGAAAAAGTGGGGAAGACGAACAGTCTTTGAAGTACTTGGCACATCTGTTGTACCGCAGCAGAAGTAAATGAGAGGAAAAATTGAAGCTTATTGTATAGTCTACCGATTCTTCAGATTTGTTGTTGTAGTTGTTAATCCTCCAGTTCTGACGAAGTTAGACAAGATCAATTAAGTCATTGACTCTCAAGAGGACGAGCACAAGAATTAGATCAGTGCAAATATCTTTGCTTGTAAGATCCATGAAACACATTTTGTATTCGGGAGAAGCCTGGTGATCTTGACACATTAAACAGATGGAGAAGATCTTTTTGTCCACTGATAATGAGAGGCTGTTGATGCGACCACTAGCAGGACGAGAGCGTGTAATCTGGGGGCACTTTTCACACTTGAGGACTAAGGCCAGACTGGGTCTATTACCCGCATACTGATGATGAATAGGAGGCACAATCTACTCAGCCAAATTTTGAGATTTTTTTAACGAGTATAATTTCACATATAAGTAAGGGCGGATGTGGAGGGAGATGGAAAATTACAGCCCTCCTTTGCTAGTTTATCCGCGATGCTACCCACGGCCCCATCTATGGAATAGTAAAGGCCTCGTATGGTAATATGTTTTGTCACGGATTTTTTTTCTTTTATTCTAACAATTTAAGGGGCTGAGTTGAGTTAAGGAGATCCCTTAACTCAGCAATTTCACAACCTCCTTAACATTAGAAGAAAATAAGTTTTGAAAAAAAAAAACATTTTTAGGAAATTGACTCTCGTACCGTTATCAACATTAAAAATTTTAGGTAACTTCCTGTTAAAAATGTACTGTGGGATAACATGGGAAAAGATTCCAAGCAATGAAAACTGATGAGAATTTTAAGCCTTGTTTTCTTAGCAACTTCTTAAACAGAATCTGTATTTGAAATTATTATATAGTATTAATATTCATAGAATTTGCTTCAGAAAGATTTTTATTGTGTAGTAATGTACAGTTATAAGAAATTACGATTTAAATAAAAACCTATTCGTTTAAATTATGCAGACTAGTATCATAGTTTGAAAAGTTAAAATTCTTCTGATTTATAGTAAAATTTTAATTTGAATTAGAAGCAGAAGGAATAGAGGAACACTTTTACACAAAAAATATTTTTTTGACCAATTTCCATGAAGTCGTCCTCTTCAAGAAAGATTGTAAGTAAACAATTCTACACAATTTTCAATTGAATTCCTCTGAAAAGTATTTAATTTCTTTTAAAAAAATCAAATATTAATTTTAAACTCATTAATACTTGTCAGTAAATTCGTATGTTTATGAAGAATAACACAAATATATGATAGATCTTTCATCAGAAGTTTGCACCACTAACATACATATGTGCGTTCTGGATAGCATTGCACCCAATCATTGGATTGGACGATAGGGTTCTATTGAGTACTCTGCACGTTCACCTGATTTAACCCCACTTGACTTTTACTTAAGGGTTACCTCAAATAACGTGATGTACAACAAGAAACCTCGATAATACAACAACCTATTATACTACAGGAACTGCTCATAGAAACTGAAATGGCTGGTCGCTTAATGCAGTGATCCTCAACCCCCCGTCCGCGGACTGGTATAGGTCCGTGGATTAGATGGTGCCGGGCCGCCTAATGACCATTAAACTATTGCCATTTTATTTAAAGTGGTTCATTTCTCTCGGATTTGCGCAACTTTCCACGTAAATCAGTTTATATTCCTCGTTAAATCACTTTTATTCATTTTTGGTGTAACTATATTTTATTCTGAAGGCATATTTAAATGTAACTAAATTAAAATTGTTAAATCAAAACAATCTAAAATATAAGCAATCAACGTGTCCCACCCTCAGTGGATCGCGGTAAAATTATCAAACGTTGACCGGTCCGCAGCGATAAAAAGGTTGCGGAACACTATCATAATGCATGTACTATTTGGCGGGAGGCCATCAACAATGTAGGCAATTGTGCTAAAAATGTTTGGAGGTTGGTGTAGTGCAGCTACATCATGTATTGTTACATTGATATTTTTATTCAC
>BMAV01020828.1:169748-189756 GCA_019973955.1 Trichonephila inaurata madagascariensis
AGCCTGTCCAGGTCGAGCATTGTCTTCCAGTAACTCGCGCCCCTCAAGGAATCTTTTGCTGCATTCCACATCACTTGAATAACACAGCCTTTTCTCATCGTACCCAGCTTCCATCCGTCGCTACATTTCACAGCCTTCAACTCCCTCCTCCACTAAAAGTCGAAGCACTCTTCGTTGTTCCTTCTAACTCACCTGCATGTTCAGTAGTGGACAATAATGTGTGTGACCACCTTCTCTTTGGCGTGAAACCTCAATGTAGCTATGGAATGTTAAACGTTGTGCATGCTTCAGTATCTCTGACAATAGATAGATCGATATCTTCGTGATGCGGTAGATATCTTGGTGATACTCCATTTCCATCCACACTCGCACCAACATGTCTCTTGTAAGGGCAGCAAATTCATTTCTGATCCACTCTCGCAGCTCCACCAAATCTCGAGGTAATGGTGGGGCAAAGACTTTTTTCCACCTTTTTTTTTCTAGGTACCCAGTACGTAGAGAGTGATGAGTATATGCCTGAAAGCTACTAGGTACTCAGACTTTTTAAATATCTGCCTTTCCTGTCTGCACAAAATTGTCAACATGGCTCCCACTAAACCAGAAGTCCTTTTGTGCATTCTGTGGTCTTAGGCCTCCTCATTCGCATAATGATGTAAGAAGGTATCTGAAGGAATATCTTCCACAGCATTGGATAGGTCGATCTGGTCGTGATGTTAAAGCGTCACCGGATATGACGCTATGTGACATCTTTTTATGGGGCTTTATAAAAGACGAAGTCTTTGTCCCACCATTACCTCTAGATCTGGTGGAGCTGCGAGGGTGGATCAGAAATGAGTTTGCTGTCGTTACAAGAGAGATGTCGGTGCGAGTATGGACGTAACGTTTCATGAAGTGTGCCCATATTGAATCTTTGTAAGGTACTACTTTGGCACCAAAAATAAAACTTTGATATATTACCTAACTTCTGATATAATAAATCATTCCAATAATACTTCAGAGAAACTAGAGAATTTTTTTTAAAACAAGGTACAATCTTTTTCGGACATGCTGTATATGTAGGTTTGGATGTGTGGACTGTCGCATCCAACTGCCACTGTTATGTCGATTGGAGCCTTGCACACTGACGTCACAACCCACCTATAGTGCCCAACAAGGTACTTCAAGAAGAATAACTCAAATGGATGCCAAGTGATGCTTCCGACAAAACGTTGAAAAAAGACGTTCTCCTTTGGTGTTCAATATATCTAACCATTTTACCCTTTATGTGCCGACGGTACTTATAAGTAGAACTCAATTTAAAATTACATAGAATAACCATTTTTACGAATATTCTGATGATACTTTGCAGGGATATTCTTTGAAATCTACTATTCCAAGATATATGGTAGCACGGGTTCTATGATGAGTATTTTAGCGGGGAGGGCGAATAGTTTTATAGCAGAATTTGCGTTCTCAGCTGACGGCGTTTTCAGCGGAATGCGAAGATTTTGATTTTTGTCCGGAAAAAATAGTTAATGTCAGAATTTAAGTGTCTTATTTTTTATGTGTGTTAATGAAGACCTTAGAATACGATTTGGCTGTTTATTTTAAGTGAACAGTGTATATAATTAATTTTACAGTTGAATATCTTTAATTAAATAATTAGCTCTAACGGATTAAATTTCCCAAAGTTGAATATTTTGTTTATATACATCCCTTATTTTTCAATGGAGTGATCCAAAAAAAATTTACATGAAAAAAATTGCAGTAAATCATAATGAGGTAGATAAAGGGTTAATCTCTGTCATGGTTTTATAAATAATTTTTATAATTCTAAGGTTGTAGACATTTCCCCATATTTTGGGGGCTCGGCCATTCTCGTAACTTATTAATCCCCAAGACAAAAAGATCAAGCCACAAACGACGATGCTCATAAAGGATGATTCCTTATCCACAGGTTGTATGGAAAATTTAATTTCAAATTCTGCGTGATTTTTGATGATGCGAATGGCCATTTATATGATTCAACGATTTCTCTACAATTTCAAAAGGGTGTGATTTTCGATAAAAAAAAAAAAAAACGCCCTGGATTGTGATTTGATAAAAGTAAAACAAAAAAATCGTTAAGTTTGAAGACATCAAAAATTATCAACGTTGAAAAACCGAGTGTCTTCAATTTTTGTCATCTAATTTTGTGATTATGAACGAAATTTTTTTTTCAACAAGCAAGACGTGTTCAAATTTTTCCGTGAGTTTTCTTTTTATTGCTTTTGGAAGCCTTCTTAACTCTGTTGGTAGTGCTAATTTGTTCTAGATTGTTATTCTTTTGTATCGTATTTCTTTTTTTAATTGAAATATTTTATGCAAATATTATTATAAGAGTGTTCTATCAATTATTGCTTTATTTTTCATATTTTGGTTTTATTGAAGTGATTCATAATATCTCATTTAACATGAGTGATATAGACTTATTGATTTTTATTAAAAAGAACAGTTTTCAGTGTTGTTTAATCAGCATTTAATTTTTTTTTGAAATTTGTTAGTTTTATGTCGTTTTTCATTGTCGCTTACTTTATTATGACATGCAGAGCAAGTATACTATTTTACAAAAGATTTCTGTGGAATAACATACACATGATGTTTCCATTCTGAAATATATTTTTTTCTGATTTATAATATGTATTTTAAAAGGATATTGGCTTATGCATTTTTTTAAAATCCTTTGATTTCATTAATAAAAATTATGAATTTTATTTTTAATGCCATTTTTAACCTTAAGATTCAAAAAATACTTTGTTTCTTAAGTTTGAAAGCTAATGTATTAAAAGATCATAACATAAATTAAGTCTAAGGAAACTGATGTTTTTGTGTAGTTATAGTTGGAAGTTTGTCTTATTTTAATACATTTTGTTAAAAAAATTAATTTAAATATTTGATGTGCAAAACTTGGATTCTTTAGAATTGCCTTTTGAAACACTAGACTATACAACCAAGAGAAAAGAAAATATATAACCAAGAGAAAAGTAAAGCATTTTCGGCTGATAGCTTACGGTAATACTGATGCGTCGCCATTTTGTTCTAGCTAATGAACCTTAGCTTTACTGTTATGGCCTGTAAAGGCGTTTATATTAATTCGCTTCGGTTAACAAAGCCCCAGTGTGTTTGCAACTACTTGCCCAATTTTAGTTATACTTCCCACTTACATTTTCAAGCTTCTTATTTTTTCCCACCGATTCATAAATATTTATCTAGGAAGGTATTCTCTGAAAGATTGGATGGTTAATAAATTCTGTTCCAGGGTTTTTATATCAATATCAGCTTGGATAATTTCCTATTATTTGAGGAGCAATGTACTGTCTATTCTCGCTTTATATATTTGTCTGCTGGTTATAATAACAATATTTATTTATGTTATTTGTCTTCTCATTTTGAATTTAAGTGAAAAAAAATTAGAATGATAAGTGCGCAATACCGGAAGTTGCTTAAGTAAATAGAAATAAACATTCTAGCAACAATCACAAAAATATGAACATATATTGTCAATATTTAAATTGCTTAATTTAGTAATATACATTATTCTTTAGAGTATGTTTTGATGAAAGTTTTCATACTTGATTATATGGACTTGATTCTCGATGAAATTAGGAAAATATGTTTGTAATATATGTAATAAATAATGTATATAAGACTATATATATATTTTTAAAAAATATATATAGAAGGATTTTGGCTAATAACAAATTCTGTAAGACCCATTTTTTAAAAATTTTTCCAACAGAAGGATATCAGAAAATTTAAAAATAGAGGTTATTTACTTTTATATATGTGTGTGTTGGTGTGTGAGTGTGGTGGTGCGTGTGTGTGTGTGTATGTGTGTACGTAGATCGGTAGGTAGGTATACCTTTACTTTGCAGTCACTGACATTTTATATTTAGTTACTAACTACTAATTTTTAATTAGTTAATTAATTTAATTTTATTACATACTAATTTTTTAACTGACTATCCAGGTTCAATAATTTTTGGAAAAAAAAAACTAAAATTTTCTGTAAAATATGAATTTGTACACATCTAATAATGACATGGAAGAAGTTTGTAATATAAGTATATTTATCCATTTTTGAATAAAAAACTTACCTGTTTAATTGCGAAGCCCACTCATACCTAAACAAATATATTCCGCACATTGTAAGCCCTACAACTTTTACCTTCTTTATTTTTATTTAAAGTACTCTAAATGGAGATAAAGTTTAAAGGAATTATCATTGCTAAAAGTTTTATGATGTTATCTATTACCTTACTTGTACATGTTCCATTTAAAAATTTTGACAGGTTAAGAAAAGAGTTAATAATTTTTTATTAAAATTATCTTTTGTAGAAACTATCGTTTTGAAATAGTTGGCTTAGTGGATACTTTAAAAATAATGAATTAAGGGGGTCACTTCACGCAGTATTTTCCCTATCTCCGTAATGTTAAAAATGACCAATTTTAAGGAACATTTTTAAAAAATTGGCATGTTGTACAGTCATGAATTTTTTTGTATGCATTCATTGTATTGTTTTTATTATTTTAATGGGAGCATTTTTTAAAATTTTGATTAGTTTTTTTTTAAAAAATTTATATGTGGAGTTACACGTCAAAATTTTTAAAACAGTGAAAATTCTTGTACATTTTAATCCATAAATATTTTTTGAATAGTTTTTTTGACAAAATCTCTCATTAAAATATTTATTTGTATAGTGTTAATACATGTGCAAAGTTTCAAGGCTATAAAATAAGTAGTTTTTTCAAAAATGTTCCTTTTGTGTTGAAATTTACACTTTTGAGAAATAGAGATTTAAAGTAAAAACTTACTATTAACTAATGCATACCAGAACTGTAACTTGGATTGCTAGTGTCATCTGCAAGATCATCTTCTTGTCTACATTTTAATTGTTTGTTTTTAATTCTAGCTTCTTTGGTTCATTGTAAAACTGCCTATTCTGCTTTCTTAATACACACATAATCTACTTCTTGCAATGCTCGACATTTGTAAAATCTAGGGGTTGAATGTTTAATACATCTAAAACTTTTAATTTGGTACTGAAGCCTTGATTATATAAATATATAGCTTCATGTACTATAGTTTTTGAAGTACTCAATTGCACAAATACAGTTTTTGGAATTATACACCAAATACTATTTCCGCATTTTGAGTTTTATCAAGCAAGCATCTAGACAAAAGTTCAAGATTAGAGACCTCTAAATACTTTTTTTATGCTATTTCTAATTGCAATAGGTAAGTTGTGTTTATGCTTATATGTGTAACCTTTCAGTATGGACATATTATATCTACACCACAAGTCACTTCCCATGGGGCATAAACCGTGTCGTAGATTCAAATCTGTGAACATTTTATCAAAAAATATAGCTCAAATATCTTGCCTTATGACTAACAAATTTTCACGAGTTGTTTTGAATAGCCAAAACATAGTATCTTTGCAATTTGTCTATTTCTGCATCTGTCAAGCCATTATGGCATTCTAGAGATTTTTGTCCTCAAGCTTTTTGTCTTTTAATTTTGATTTTAACGCTTTAAATCATGTCCCCATCATTTTCTCAACACATTCTAATTTTTCAATATTGACATATCTCTGAGGTTTAGATTCTAAAACTTTTTTGTATGCTTTAGAGTCCCCATAGAGTCCAAATATTGTGTATATCGTAAATTGTGTAATGTCTGCGAGCGATGGAAGATACAAAAATAAAAGAAGTACACCTCTTCAACTTCCATTCCCCTACTATTTACAATGTAACTTGCCGAACACTCATCGATATGTACATTGCTGTTAAAATTACATGAGCATTTCCGCGACAATATTTCAGTATCAACAACTTTCCCAGTGTCCAAACCAACTGCGGTAACAAATCCATTTATATAAGTATGGCTCCTTTTTTGCCAGGTACTATCGATAGCCACAGGTACATTTTGGCATCCATTATTAAATAATATTGTTTCGGCAGCAGCTAATGCCATAGACAATTTAGTTACTTTCTCTGTCGCGTTATTTAATGTATGCATGGAATCGTAAAACCACTTTAGTGTAGGTGACAAATTCATGACTCCGAAAATATTTTTGAAACTCTTCTTTTTTAATAGATCTCATACCATATGAAAGTCTATTGTTCACTTCATATAATTTTGTATCTTTTTTGATTAACTACTGTTTTAGTAAACCTGGTATTAAGAAATGTTTGAATAAGACCACAAAAGTCACAACATATTAACAATTTTGTAGCCTAAATTTATGTGAATACCTTGGTTTTTACATTTATTTATGTTATTAATGTTGTTTCAAAGCACAAGAAAACAGTACAATGTCAGTCATTTCACAGAAACATTCAAATGAATCAAAAAAGAAACATAATCTTTATTAAACTTACATAACTTTGCTTTTAAAGCTGAATTATTTTTTGTTGAAATCGTCTAACTGTTATGCAACGTTTAATTCATCGAAAGTTTGGGTTTTTGTATATATTTTTCCAAACTTTCGTTTTTCAAACGTTTTGTTATTTAACCAAGTTTTAAAAACGTTTTTAAACATTTTACCGTTATTGTTTTTGATGGAAAACACTATTTCACACGATAGCAGAAATTCGTTGTATTTAATGAGATAAAAATATAGCATGCGGTTACCAAAACGTAAATAAACAGCTACAACTATTCACTTCACTTCTTTCCTTAATAAGCTGCTGATCAAAATAAATTCTTTTGATTAATTTAAACTATTTGATAAGGCTGAAAAGTAGCATGTGTCTTTTGTTTTGATTTGAAAGGGGCGTGGCAGTCAGATGTTTTATGGTTTGACAAATGTAAACAACTTTTTAAAAAAATATTAAAAATACTTTTAATTCAGCTAGAGCAAAAATTTAAATTGCATTAGAAAGAAATTAAATGGTATTTTATTTTTCAATCAAAATTGAAAAATCGATTTTTAATTCGATTTTCGTGAAGTGACCCCCTTAATGTTTTATTACTTTTTCAGAAAAAAAAAGTATTTATAATTAAATACTTTTTGTGGTATTCAGTATTTATAATTAAATTAAGTATTTATAATTAAATACATTTTGCTTTTTAGGTATCCGAACACGCTCGGAGTTCTTTTTAATGAAATAGTATATTTAAACATTATAAATGCATTTTTAGGACTCAATACCAATAAATACTAATATTTAACCCACAATATTTACAATAAATTGCCTATATTTAACAAAAATCACAATTATAAGTAAAATATTAGCAATATTTTTGAAAAAAAGTGAAAGCAATTACAGAAAAAAATTAATAAACTTATATTAGTAAAAGTATTACACTAAAAAAAAAAATAGATACATTTATCTAGAAAATGTACTAAAATTTTAATGTTTTATTAAAATTTGAAAATTTTAGAGCTTTTATCGAGTAAACATTATAAGAAATGTGGCATTATTTATGAGACCATTATTTAAATAACAAGCGATAACTCATAAAGTATCCATAAAATAAGAAAGAATTTTAGTACATTCTCTAGAAAATAACATAAATATCAGGTTCAAAAGGTTTTATAGAAATACATTTGTAACATTTGGAGTTATCAAAGTCGCCACATGATAAATTTTAAGCAATTTAAATGCCTACTTCTGGTAAATCAAAAACACACTCTCTATCGGTTTTACTAACTTTATAAAATTGATTGTAACTTGGCCTCTAGGTAGTGTAGAAACATAATAAAGTATGTTTTGTAAAGCCAAAAGAGAGCTCTATTCAATAAAACAACAAACAAAAATATTATTCTTGACCAAATTTGGTCATTTTCAACGTGTTCGGATACCTTAAAGGTTTTTGCTAAGTGTGTATAAAAATATGGAAGAGATTATTTATAATTCAATTCAAGACAGTGTAATTTTCTTCACCCAAATTCATTTTTAAACACAAAATCTAAATATTGCTGCATACATTAAATATATGTAACACAAACAAATGATATGATTAATTTATTTTTTCAAGAATTAATTAATTTAATTTGTATGGAATATTTTTCCTCATTTCTACTTAAGAAAGAAAGTTCATTCGTTTATTCTTATGTTTTCGTAGACCGAACAAATTGATGTTTATTTTCTAAGCTATGCATAGGGCAATAGTTTCTGGTACTAAAAATCTACCTTCCTTGTCTCTTCTATCCTGTAAATAATGTTGATTCCCATTACTTTCATGGAAGTAATGTAAAAGGCCTAAGCTACCTTCTTATGGCACACTGTCATATGCATTAATGCCGCTTCATTTTGTGGTTATATCCTAAATGCCATCTTTTCTGCAAATGATTCTCTTTATGCGTTGTCTGATTCTTTTCTGTACCTGTCAGGAATTCATAAATATTTAAGAAGAAATGTCATCTTTCGGGTAATGGAAATAAGCTCTCAGGGATTTTGTTTGGGAATCTTATGATAAGATTACCTTTCAGATTATTCTTAAGTGTAATTGAAAAGAACACGTAAAAGCTTCTATGCATTGTTTCCTTTAAGAGAATTGTATGATTATACTTATTTTCTTTTAAATCAACTGAATTATAAAAACCAATTTCGTAAGAAATTTCTCAAAATTTTAGTTACTTCTGGCCCAGACAAATCAAGACTGAGTTTGTAAGCCAAGTTATTTGCATTTGAAATCAGTTTTCCAAATGAAGTTGAGGCATTTTTGGACCACAATCACTAAAGCATTTCAAAGGTCTTAGAATGCAACATTTTAGTTTGAACAGATATAAATTCGAACAGAAAATACAAACTTGCACATTAAATAGAATCTAAAAATAATAGAAGTTGTTATCGGTGGTATTAAATTGTGAGGGGTCTTAATTTTCTTTTAATTCTCATTTGCTTTGTTTTGTCCTTTCTTATTCGTTTCTTTTTTTTTTTTTTTTTAATGACAATTTTTCGTTCGATTTATACGCATACATTTTCAAAAGAAACTAATGCCCATCGAACTTCATTCCACTTTTTTTTAGAATGTTATTGAAACGGATTAGTTGAATAAAAAAAATTAAAGGAAAATATTCTGGGCATTTAACTAAGTATTAATAAAAATATCTTTAACAAAATGGTGATTTTAATGTTTTGACAACTATACAGTTCGGTTTCTTGAAACTTCAACATAATATTTTTCAAATTCCTTTGAATAACAATTGCGCCGGTTTAAACATTGCATTGAAAAAAGTTTACATTAATTTCACTCACCTTGTTTTAATAGTTTTTTGATTTTAAGATAAAAATATATTCTTTATAAAATTCCTAAGCCTTTTCAATTCAACTAGAGCAGACTCAATCTAATTTTCTTGAATTTAATGTTACGTACAAAAAATAGTTCCAGGGCATGATACCAGGCTTTCAATATTTTCTAATAACCTTCAAAAAGAAATAAAATCCAGCAGCCAAAACATCATCGCTGAACACTTTCTTTAAAAATTGTAATGAATTTTAAAATTTCTGCTGAATCATAACAAACAAACGAGATTTTAAATCCTTAAGAATGTAATCAAATGACAAATGCGCTTGGTATTTGTAAAAAAATATTGAATATTGTAAAGTAAACTTTAATCAAACTTATCATCGTATTCATTCAAAAATTTAGAAATTGACTCTGCAAATACTTCAACTTTCCTTTAACATATTGAAAAAAAAAAAAACTTCAAAGATCAAAGAAGGAGTATAAAAGGGAGGAATGATGTAAGCATAGAAATTTCGCAATCTTAATTGCAAAAAATTAAACTTCACGAGGCATGAAAAATATCGGAAAGAACTCAAACATTTCTCATTTTATTCAAGCGATCAGAACTTTCTCTTTTGTCTTTAAAGGAAGAATTTAAGAACTGACTGAAATGATATTACGCATTTAGTTTGACACAAGTGGAAGAAAATTATCAGTGAAATAAAATTTTCTAAACCTGTCCATCGATGATTTTAACAAGATTATTTTTCTTTAAGTATTTTGTTTGATTAGAAATATGTGGAAAATATTACTTAAAATGAATTTCTTTTAGAAACGGGCTATGTTTGAGAAGTTAGGTTGAAAATTATATAGCTTTGAAGAATGTATATTCCTGCAAATTTCTTTCGATGGTTTTGTATTCTTTATAAAATACATTAGCAAGATTTCAGTTTAAAATGAGTTGTCGCTAAATATATTAATCTTTTCACATAGCAAAAAATGTGTGCCCCAGCTTAAAATATATTGTAGCTTAAAATATTCATTAAACTGCGTATAAGCATTTCTTATCAGTTTAAAAATGTATTTATGAATGTTTTCATGATATGATTTTGCCTCATAGCTATACACACATAAATGTCTATATTCAAATTTAATCCCTGAATGAACAGCATAGTTTATGTTTTGCCCCTGGATTTTCAAATGTTAAATATATACAGGTGATTATCAAAATAATGAGAATGCCTGTGAATAAAAGTGACATTTTTTAATGTGCTTGGTAAGAATTAAAATATAACAATAGCTATCAGCTATTTTTTAATGAATAACAAGAAATGTAGGTATTATTGTAGTACGTAGTAACTTTATTAAAGTTCTTTAAATCTTGAATTGTTTTTTTCAAAAACGTGAAATGCTGGTCCACTCAAATGTTCAAAGAAGCCAGATTGTAGGAGCAGGAGTGCAAGTGCTAGCAGCTGGAGCAAGTGTGACCTTAACATCCAAACTTTTAGAACTTTCTCGAGTTACAGCGTCCACAGTCAGAATAGCAGACACACACAGTGGCAAGACATGTTCGGCAAAGCAAAACAGTGGACGGAAAGAGAAGCTCAGTAAACGACGGTTATTGAAGTGGATTTTAATATCTAAAAATCAAAATGCAACAAAAGTAGCCACCGAGCTCAATCAGCATAACTAATTAGAGATTTTTTTAAATTCCTACTATTAGCTCAAACTCTCTATATATTTATTTATTTTGGTGGAATTTTCAATCGTTAATAAAATACATTTTAAAGCGCTCAATTGAGCTGAAATTATATACATGATTATTTTGGATGACAATACAGTAAATTAATTATAGTTAATAAAAATTAATTGATTAAAACTAATTTTTCAAAGAATTACCAATACAGCCACGTTGCCATCATTTTTGGCGACTTAGCGACCCTTTTGGTGACTTGTATCAAAACTTGAAAAGGGTTTTTTCCTCACATTTTAAAGCGTTGATTTGAGCTGCAATTTTCTATACACTACTGTTTTGGATAAAAAATACGATAATTTAATTTTAATTAATTAAAATTAATTTCTTGAAACTAATATTTACAGAATTACAGAAACAGTGACATTGATTTCATTTTTAGTGGCTTGGGTCAAAACTTAAAAATATTTTTTTCTCACGTTTTGGAGCATTTAGTTGAACCGAAGGGCATTTTCTATGTAACGACCTTTTTCTCTGGTGATTCAATTTTTTTCTCCCTTTTTTTAAAGTATTTCTGGACGTTTTAAGTTATTATTTCTTTAATTTCATTTTATGGTGGTCGTAAACCTTGAACTAGTTTGTTAGGTTTCTAACTCATTGCGAGAGCAATAAAATCCTATACGTTTCATCCAAGAATTGCAAACCTTAAACCTCATTGTCTAGGTCACTAGAAACATTTTCGATATTCTCTTTCAACCTCAGTGAAGTTGTCTCGTGTCCCCGTGTCCTTGAGCTAGTCTCCGTTCATTTGCAGAGTTGATCAGTCGTACTGGTAACTTCTTTTTTTGTAGCTCGAAAATAGCAAAAGGTAAGTGCTTGAGCATAAAAAAGAATAATAATAATTCAGATGGAAGTGGATAATAAACTTTCCTACAGTTTTTCTTTCTTTCTTTTTGATAGATAAGATATATAAAATAAATATTATTTATTTGTAAAAAAGGTTTGAATAATTACTTTATTTAAAAATAAAAGTGTTTGCGAATTTAAAATTTGTTTTAGGGGTTTATAAAGTTGAAAGGTAAACCTCTGCATAACGAACTTTTTTTTCGGGATTTAGCCACTTCGTTATATAAAGGTGCGACTCTACTTGAATCTCTTATCTGCTTACATATGTAATACTTGCTACCCGCTGGTCACTGAATGACGTGATGTTATAAGTACACGATGGAGTTCTGAATTTTCTCAGGATGAGTGAACGAACTAAGCAAAAATCAGACTTCGTCAAACTTATTGATTCTCAAAGAAAAGTAATTCGTAATATTTAACTAATGTACAGACACAGTTATAAGGGGTACACAAATAAAGGATTCCCATTTTATAGAGGCAACATATTTGCGGAGATTGACCTGCGTTCTTGCAAACAACCGAACCTTCGAAATGCTGTTGAAGTAGAAGGAGATCATCGTGTAATCTTACGAGATATTTTCTAAGATGATGTTCTCGGTACATACTGTGTTCTCATGTAATTTTTCTAGATATTTTAAAAATCAGGAGAGTATAGTTGCACAATATATGTCCAAGATGGTTGTTGGCAGAAAAAAGAACATTTGGCAACATAGGTGATTGCAGTCGTTCATCTACCTCTATTCCCAAGGCATGGAAACTAGAGACTTCTATTCACTTTCGAGTTAAAGACGTAATTGAAAGCATCAAAAAGCAATAATGAACAATGTGACGGTGTAGGGGAATAGTATTCTGAAAGAAAATTTCCAGAAATGTTTTCGGCAGTGTGATCAGTCAGGTATAAGTTGGAGTAAAAAAAAAGCCTTAATTTGAAGATTAAGGTTCTCATTCCGTCAAGTAAGTTTTATAGAGCTCCCGATCAAAGACCAGCCAATTTTAAGACATCCCTCACATATCCGCGTCTACTTTAAAATGGCTACGCATATACTAAATCGTTGCTAAAACTTGTAATGTGACATCTACTTTAAAAAAAAAAGTTTATACTAAAATTAAAAGTAAAATTCCTTGCAGTTTATGGAAGTACCAAAATAAAGTTTCGTAAATGTGTTATTTTTTAACTCTAATGGGCTGCGAATACCATTGCAGTTTTAGTATTTTCCCGCACAAGCTGGTATCTCGTTTTAGTGTTGCATCGTATAGACGAATACCAATCGCCGCAGGTAATTTTGACGCTTAGTTTCCTTCCTAGAGGGAGGCACCTGAGCTCTGACGATGCGAACCTGTACTAGGAATCAATTTTACCGGGAGCATCTAAGCAAAGCAGACACTGTAGTGATCTTTTACATGCCGCATAATCATAAGGAATGACCGCTGTCAATTTTCTGCATCATGAAAATCCCCCGACATGGGCCGGGGTTCGAACCCGCAACCTTGAGTGCTGAAGGCCAGTGACAAACCAATCGTGCTACCCAGCCGCTTTATTCGTAAATATAGAAAAATGTATGAACTTGAATTTGATTAATGATTGGATAATGAGATACGTTTACTTTAAATAAGAAATTACTTATCCTTATAATTTTATTTCTATTTTTTAAAATTTATTTTGCACTGCATAGTTATTAAAATTGTATTTTTACTACATTGAATATATTTTAATTGTACTTTACAGCTTTTAAATTTTTATTTTAGTGCATTTTGCATAAAATGCATGATCCCTGAAGTAATGATATATTTTTCAAACAAAACGGTAAAAAATTATGGCAGTGTTGCATACTCTATTTATATTAAAATGCGTTTCTTTAATATATATATATATTCAGAAAACAAATTACTCTCAAAAAGATCTTTAATGAATGTTTACTTCTGAAATATTTTTATTCCAATTCATATGAAAAAAATTCAATTTATACACTCCATAAAATTGTCTTCACGTTGAATACGAAAATAGAAAAAAGTTGGCAGTATGAAGTAGAAAATAAAATAAAGAATATATATGAATATTCTATTATTTATTTTAGTTCAATATTCATAATTTCTTCGAAGACATTTTTCTAGAAGCATGATAGAAGAGAAAAAGTCCGAAATGAGAGAAAAGGTAACATAATATAGATGTATATATTTTTTTTGCTTATAAATATTTTTTCTCATATTTAAAGTGTACGTTATTTTTATTCGAATACATAAAATAATGTACATTTTTTGATGCATAATACAGAAAGCACATCTATTTTGTAGCTTTTGTTTTGATCTTATTACCCTCGACTACTATAGTAACGTGACGAATTTCTTCCTTTAGCGCGCTTATGTTAACAATAAGTAATTTCAGTTCAAGATCAACAAATAATTTTGCCTGTATATATCTCTGACCTCTGTACAGAGGTTGAACTAGAATTTTTTTAAATATATATCTTAGAAGTGGATTTATCCATATTTTGCTACACACAACAGAGGTGAGAAATTTTAAGAAAAAAACCCCGATAAATATTTCAAAGGGATGTAACTCTGAAAATAATGTGAATTTTTCAAAAATCATAGTTGAGCCTCTTTACAGAGGTCTGAGCTCTATAAGGGCAAAATATTATTATAATAGAAGCATTATTCACAAAAAGAGAACAATTTTAAAAAAAAGGTTACTCTAAGTTAATTTTTTGCCAAAATAATATATTTAAATAAATTTTTTTTTCGTCATAATGTCCTTAAAATTATTTTATACATGTATTTTAATCTAAGAGACATTAACTATCATGAAAATTATCCATTTTTGCGCTTTTTTAATATCATGATTCCGAACGTATTCGGATACCTTAAACACAATGACATCAGTTTCCTGATTATACAATATATATCATAGTATTTTAGGTCATCATTATGAGCGTCTAACATTTGTTGCACAAAGATTTCCCTTACCATCAATGTGATTTTTTATATTAGTTAAAAAATTCTCCTCCTCCTCTTCTCAGCGAAGTTAGGAAAGATAGTTTTCTCTCTTGTATAAAGGAATGAATTGAATACATTATTACATAGACGGTGTCTTATTAAAATGTCATGTGGATGTAATTATTGGATACTTGATACAATCTATTTATCAAACATAGGCTCTACGTTTGCGCTACTTTTAGAAATTAAATCCTTACTTCCGACGTTACACTAATAAAACAGAGTCATCTTTTTAGCGTAAGAAAAACGCACTCCTTTTCATTAATGAACCAAGATCTAGATCCAATAACCATTTTTATCTGAAAACTCAAATAAAATAATAATATATATTTTTTGATTTAATTAAATTAATTAAGTCATCTGAGAAAGAGGTTTCTTTTTTTTATCACTGTTTGGGAAAGGGAAAACTAAATGAACAAAAATTAACTAGACCATACGTAGATAATGAATGGAATTTTTTTGTTCAATGCTTCAGTAGCTAAAAATAACTAGAAAATTGAATTTTTTATCCGTTTGCTTTATACACTGATATAGATAAAGATATCCATGATGTGATTAAGATATTGGATTACTTTATCAGACAGAAATGTTTGGATAATTAACTGCACTGTTAGATACTGGATATTTTTTTATATATTGAAAAAAAAGTAAGCTAAACAAACCAAGTACCTATTACTTGTTTAATACTTTATCTGGAAAAACAACATTCATAAATGCAATGAATGCATAATTACCTAGCATATATATATATATATATATATATATGTATATGTATTCTGAAATTTATAAAAATATCTGCTTTGCTCAAATTTCTTTTAAAAGGTAGATGATGAGTACTAAATACCTGCAGAATTTTCTTTTATAATTTATAAGATTATACTATTTCTCTTAGACACTGTTTAAATTTGTATCGCTTTACATAGAAGATAACACTACTCAGATATATTATTTCGAAAAATACTTGATTTTAACACTATCCAAGTATTTTTTTTCCCTTATCATATAAAATTCCATTTCGCTATAAAATATATTACTTCCTTATAACGAATGTTTTGTGGAGTCATACTTTCTTCTCCTGGTGCCAGTAGAAACCTGCACGATAAATTCCATGGAGACTCAAAGTCCACTCACTCAATGGACGAATGCAGAAGTTTAGAGAATGATTTCATACTCATTATATACTCAACCATAGATCAAATTCACAAGATACTTTTCCAATAGCATTTTGTAATATAAACGTGCGATACTAATTAAGCCATCATTTAATGCTGTTTAAAACGTGCACTCTATAATAAAGATAATTCTTTTTTTTATAGTCTTGGATAATTATTTTTAGGGCAGTTTTAATTGCCTGAATGATCAAAATCTTCATTAATCTTTTATTCCAATTATTGATTTTTCACCCGCATTGTACCAGCAGAACTTATTCAAATTTAAATGTCAAAATAGAAAATTGCCTTTATTTATTCAGACATAAAACCTCACGTTCATATAAAAAGTATCTATTGGACAGCTTCAAATATTTTTGCATTTCAGCAAAACAAGAGTTAATATTTTGAAATTTGAATATTTTATCAAAAGTCATGCTTTGCTGCCATGCTATTTGTTTCATTTCCCAGAAGCTTTTGCAACAAATTCTTATACCTAGACTATTTTTCCTTATTATTATTTTTTTTTTGTCATATAACTTGGTCACGTACTCAAGTGTTTTGTTTAGATAGACATTATGGACTGATATCAGAAAAGTGGAAATGTTCGCTAAGGCTCTTAGTAAAACGACTTTCGAATAAAATTTTCCCGAAAGATATCGTTCGAAATTTTAAGCAGCGACAGAATATACATATATAAAACTATTTTCAACGTGAAATTCTTGATTACTAAATGTTCACTTTGAGATGGTGAAGAAGCAATTCAGCATCAAAGTAACATCGTTTTTCCTGCAGCGATTCGTTTCTGTACGATCCTTAGAAGCACACGTTTAAAGTCATTAAGGATGTGTGCTGTAAAAAAAAATATCTGTCATTAATCATTTCTGTCAAATTAAATGAGTTGCTAAAATAATGTCTCTAATCAGAAAATGAAAACGTTTTAGCATCTCTTTTTTTTTTTTGCTGAATTTATGTATTAATCCTGTAAGCGGTCTTTTTTTTAAATTCGAAATGCTTCAAAAATGGCCAATTAATGTTTATTGTTTATAGCTAAACACCATACCATTTCCCACCTTCACCACATAAATAAATGCCTAACGAAAAGCCTTTCAGTATCATAGACAAACTGCATCAACTTTTCAAAATTCTAGCACGAAAGAATGCACCATAAAGATAAAGATACACCATAAGATTAAAAAATAATCTCAAATAAAGAAAGAAAGGAAATATCAGTGCCCGTATAGTGAACGGGCAAACCACTTAAGAGGTTACAAAGTAATACTGTATTTTAATCAATTACCAAATATAAATAACAAAACAATGAAAAGACCATATTATGCAAATTATTGTAATACTGTCTGTTTAAATAAGAGAATGATAATCAGATAAGAAAATGCAGAGTAGGTTTTTGAACACTCATATATTATTTTGCATAAAAATACATTTTAGTTATGGAAATAATTTTAGAACATCGAAAGTAACGGATAAGTTTTTTTTTATATTAGTGTGAAACTGTAAATAATGAGAAAATCGTGAAAGACATTAATGAAAAAATATAGATTATACAAGAACTATATTTCATTATAGCTCTCCTGGACTTTAATTATGATATCTTATTTTTAACTGATCTTCAAAGTGATAAATTTGCTTACTTTTTGACTCTTTTCTGGCTTTCAAGGAATGGTCTCTTTGTGGAAACTAAACAAACGACATCTTACTTGAGTGGAACTAATCTGAGTCTACCAAATCTCACTAGATTACATCCAGACAATGATATACTCATGCATTGTTTTACTTAGTTGGGTGGTTTTTATCTTCTTTTTATTGTTCGATTTCGCTTTTAGAGTATGGCTTTATTAAAAGATAAAATTCTGGTCCATGTAAAGAAAAAAGTATGTACTCTTTGTATGTATAAAGTAAGCATTCTGTTGGTGTAGGAGACATATTAAAGAGCGAAATGCTATTGTAATTATTTGTACTAGTTACACCTAATAAATTTAAATGAAAATAACGCTTCAAAATATTTCGGATGATAATTTACTTGGAGATTATACTTTTGCTAAAAATTGTTAAAGAAATATTGCGGAGAGTATAATGGAATTGGTGCATATTAACCACATTATTCAGATCAAAATGGACCAAGAATTCTCGTAATGTCCTGTGACAATTTTTCTGGTTCCAGGGCTATTGAGGAAGTGGAGGATACCGGAGGGGTGAAACTTTATAATTGATTGCATTCATTAATTATCTTTGCATCTCAGAAAAGGTATACATTGTGCCATAAAAAACAGTAAATATAAGTTAAGTAAAATTGTGGAGGTTTTATAAAATTTATTTAATGTGCTAATTTCATACTGTAGTAACTGTACTGTATTAGTATGTAAGCACATTTAATTTTAGAATCAGTTTAATGAGACAAATGTACCCTATCGCACATTTTTGCATTTTCTTTTTAAAATCAGGAGCGATATTTCTTGTTGAAATTCTCATCACAGATTGCAAGTTTAATATCAGCCAACTTGCATCGATATTTACCCTTTTTGATCTTTTTCCAAAAAAACTTCGTTTAAAAATATATGTTGAACAAAAAATAGAGAAAGTTGTCTATATATTTCGTTTTCTAACTGTTTTGGTGGCAAAAGCATTCTTTACTGACTGCTATTTGCCCACCCTTGTCCTATGGTCATCCAATTACGAACACACAACGCGCAAAAAGCTGAAACTCAAATGCTTGCTGTCTATTAATAGTATGGCGTAACAGCTGGTTTACAAGAGACATTTAAGGTGACTCAGGGGTGTTAATTTTGTCTCGAGGGTTGAAAATTTAAACAATTTTCAAAGGTATAATTCTTTTAAACTTAAACTAAATAAATCGAGTCTTTTACACATTGCTTACAAGGGATTGTGGATTCAAAAAAGATGTTTGAAATATATTCATAATTTTAAAAATTATAAGCATATGGAAATTCTGTAATAAGTATTAAGTAATTTTTGCGTTGCGCACTATTTTCTAAAATAGTATCCTCTGATGTATAAAACTTTATAGAATTATAAAATGTATCATACTCTTTAAAACTTACATCATTTAAGAATAATATATCTTTTGTGTGTTTCAAAATATTTGAAAAATATTGAAATTTTTTTAAAAAATTTTGGAAATGTAATGTTTTTATTTTTAAAAAATATCATTTATTATTATATTTATACAAAAATACTACAATGGAATAAGGATAAATTTAACTTTATAAATCAGCTTATAGCTAGTAATTAAAGCAACTATTTAGAAAATAGCATACGCAACGAAAACTTAATTAATATTTCTTATGGAAATGTTTCTTATTTTCGTATGCTTATAATTTTTAAAATTATGATTATATTTTAAACATTTCACAAATTTATGAAGCCCCATTCCTTCATAAATAATGTGTAATAGATTCAAATTATTTAATTGAAATTTAAAAGAATTATACCTGTTAAAAAATAGTTTACATTTTCAGCCCTCTAGAGAAATTTAACACACCTGAGACCTCTTAAAGGAGAAAATTTGATAACACCTTTTGAAGAATTTTGTGACCAATGACATGAAATTAGTCAACGATTTCACCAAAGTGCCGCACACTAAGATGCCCAAAAAATGTTGCATCCTTTCTTCCTCCACTTGTGTTGCTAAATATCCACTGCCTGAGTTGCAACAGACTTTTGTCCTCACATGGCACATATTAGCTAATGTATTGCGCAATATGCACAAAATAATATATCATTCATCCACGATTTTGCACCCATCAAATCTGTCTGGGATGTGACTTGTCCCTTCTCACACTCTCCACCAACGCTGTATTCAGAATGTGAATTGTAGCAAATATTTGATAGGGAAGGCGGGATCCACGCACATCTCTCGAAATGCCTTTCGTACTCCCATTGACTTTTAACCTGGATGTATTGATTCGCGTACCGCCGTTCTCAGTGATCGTACAACCTAATGCACTGATAATGTTCCCGTTTTGTGTTATGAGTGTTTTCTTAATTCTTCTTGAGGCATGCTCACCTTGCTTTAAGGGGGGGGGGGGC
>BMAV01020828.1:189856-217663 GCA_019973955.1 Trichonephila inaurata madagascariensis
TTTATTTACAGAAATGAAACAAAACAAAATACATTCTGACATATTAAAAAATAAAGTACATTTTTAGACTCATATAATATATTTTCAAGTGTATGAGTAATGCACAATATATTTGATAGTTAATTTAGCAATACTAAATTAAGAACAAGTATAATGATTGTTCCTGAATCACATGGGCTTGTCTTGCAGAACAAAGGTTTTCAGAGAAAGATTTATTGTTAAAAATTGGAAATTTTTAAGCTATTTTTCTATATTTACATTACTTCTATATTAATTCTAAAAAACATATTGCAACCAGTTTCAATTTAAAAATTAGAAATAAAAAATAACATAATATACTTATCCTATTACTTAAAAGTAATACGCTGTTTAGTAATTAAAAATATAGTAATGATATAAATATATATTTAAATATATAAAAAAATATTTTAAAAAAAATGATGTGCAGATATATGTTACTTAAAAGTAACATATACAAAATTCAATACTTATTTATACGGTTCATAATAAAGGTCGTGTTGCAGTTTTAGCGTCGAAACAAATTATTATTGGATTCTATGCATTGTTATTATACGGCCTGGAGAGCATTAAAAATTATGATTGGATATTGGGTCGGAAACATTGAAAGTTTGAAAAGCACCGATATAATGATCAATAATTTCTCCAGATGGATGATAAAATCTCGAAAATAAACAAAAACTAATTATGTATTGAGTTTAACTAGCTGTGATTACGCATTACGTAATTCTGTTCTCCGACTGAAAGAACATATACAAAAAACGAAGTATGAGATCACTGCCGGTGCAAGAAAAAGCACTTTATTGGACATATCAACAACCGTATTTGCATATCTTTCCAGATGATAATGTTTAAAACGTTCGCCACGCATATCGCGTCATGGTGTTTCTCAATGATGTATTAACCTAGTTCTTCGATGACATACCTTTAACGGCAATACGGTGACTTTGGTTCCAGCACGATAGGGCTCCAGCGCATTTCTGTGCTCCTGTATCTGATTGGCTGGATATCGCATACCCCGATCGTTGGATCGGACATCACTGTCCTTTTGTATGACCTCCACGTTCGCCAGATCTTACACCGTTCGATTTTTTTCCTATGTGGCCATATTAACGAACTGGTGTATCGATACGTAGTGACAACACAAATGGACTTGGTTGCTCGTCTGCATGCTACTTGTACTTCGGTGGACCCCGCGGTGCTGCGACATGTGATGACAGTCATTCCATGGCTTGATCAAGCCTGCCTCGACATACACGGCGGACACTTTGAACATCGGCCTTAAATTGTGCATATACTTCTGTTGATATGTTCAATAAAGTGTTTTTTTTCTTGCACCGGCAGTGGCATCATACTTTGTTTTTCGTATTTTTCTCGTAAACTATGGAACGTACAGGAACACATCTTTGGGCAGTTTTTATGTATTCCCAACGAGGAATCCAGCTGTGCAGAGTTTATGTGGTCGTTTTAGGACCCACTGTATTTCAGCAAAAAAAATTAAGTTATCATGTGAGAGTGACATGAATTTTTGAATTAAAGCAGACAATAAATAATAAGGAAGAGTATTTTCAACATAAATAATACCTATAGTTTCTATCTAATTTCAATAGTCAATTAAAAAGAATTCCAAAGTAAAGAAAATAAATTTAAATGGAACTGAATATGTTACAAATAGAAAAATTTACCATAATTCATTTTTCCTTGTATAGAATATGTACCAAAGTACTTATTCCATTTCATCACTGATGAAATACAAGAAATATATACTAAACATCATTTAATGTAACAAACATTATTTCTGTATCTCTCCCATTTAATTTTATGTCACAGTAAATCCATACCTTGATATAAATATAAATTTAATATAAATTAGCTTCCGAATCTGCAGCAACTGCTTTCCACCAGAAGTTCTTTTAAAAAGTTTTGTGAATTTGTTGTAAATATTTGTAATCCTTCGTAACCTCAAAGGATTTTATCCCCTTTATTCCCTTGTAATGTGTGATTAATACTTACTTCTGTGATACTTTGTGGTGCACGAGGATTTTATAATTGCTTTCAATAAAATAATTTTAAAAATATCGATTATTAATAATTTTCTAGGTAAATAATTTTTTTAACTGGAAAAAGAATTCATGAATAGAACGTATTCGAATGGCAAAATTAATTTAAAATACTCTACAATATAAATACAAGTTTCTTACCTTTTTCTAAGTTACCAGTTTTAATACCCATTTAAGGATGATTTAATAGTAGTTTCCTACATTGAAACGAACGATCTTAAATTATAATCACTTTACTTCTATTCTTCTTAGAGCGCGAAAAATTTAACGACTGTCATGTAATCTTTAAATTAAAACCCTTTTTTCCGGAACACAGCAATAAAAGATACAGCTATCTCTTCCTGTTTTCTATTCTTAATGAAAAACCTTAAAACAATTTACGATGCTATTTTCAGTTTGCAAGAACAACCCCGATTCCCAGTTTTAATTTGCCCTTCGGGCTCAAAAGCGGAATGCAATAAAATACCTTTTACGAAACCTGTAACGCTTCCACATGAAATTTGAGAGAAATGAAGTTTGTATAAATTTAATGGAATTTTATTACTGTATTAGTCGAGTCCAAGAGAAAACGAAATATACCGAACTGCTCTCTTGATTACCCTATTTCACTTCGTTTTAACGTTTCTCCTTTTCCCATTCCTGTGCAAGATATTTAGAAGTTGATGAAACTATAATGTATTTTGAAACTCGTTATACGCAGAAATAAGTAATCTGGCTTTTTACTATTTAGATAAAAAATATCTACATGTGTTGAATGATTATTGAAACGATGCTGATAGAAAACCATTTCTGTTTGGCTTCGATGCATTTAAATTGAGAGAGTCTCTCTTTATTTTTCTCTAATTTAACAATATTACTTTTACGTTCAAGATTTCGACAATTGCATTGAAAATTCTTAAGGGAATGAACGCAAAATTGCTTTTTGTACCGATTATTTATAGTACATGAAATAATGGATGTATTTTGGTGATTTGATAAACATGTTTCAAAATTCATTTCATAATTTTTGGAAATTGGATATTTTACTTTTAATTATACCCATTAAATATACTTTAGTTTCCTCAATATATATTTTTGAAATTAATAGATGATAATAATTAACCTCTTGCCTTTGACGCCCGAATTCATTTCGGGCAACGAAGATGCTCGAGTTTTTGAATGCCGAGCTGAGTTCGGGATTCATGGGATTGAAAGACTAATTCTTAGCTTGAGTTCGGGCAAGCTAAGAATTAGTCTTTCAATTCCATGGATCCCGAACTCAGTTCGAGTGATGCATAATATGTAATTTACCATTCTTTCAATACATGGCGATACATTCCTGGGAAAATGTCGGTAATTTAGTTCCGACTGTCGAATTTTTGTAATTTTACAGTTCAGTATATACTACACTGTAAGAGATTTATAAAATTCAGAGGAATCTGATAGACACGGAATTTATGGAATTTTATATAATTAATAATATTGTTGTGTATTAGTGTATTATATGTTTATCTTCAAAATTATGTCATATGACTTATTTTGCTATAATTTTATCAAGCCTTTTTGTAATTCATTAACATTTCCAATATATGTGAAAATATTGAATATAGTAGTATTTTCCTTAATTTTTTTAAGTAATCTATGTTTAGCATTTTGATGATGATAACACAAAAATTAAAAAGAAACAAGTTTCCATTTTTGGCACGTTTTTTTTTAAATACTGGCAAGGAGTTAAAGGACCAGAGATTGTAATGGTCCTTTTACATTAACATCGAACAATACACGTAATATGTATATGTATAAGTAAGAGATGAGGAATTCAGATTCCCTCAATCATCACAATATTTTTCGTCTAATAGACTTAAAGCCTTGAAATCAGCATTTATATTAATTTTCATGAGTAGCGACACGCTAAGGGCATGCTTTGCGGAAATTGTTTCCCAAGAGTTGGTTTACGGGAGTGCTAGATAAAACAAAAAAAAAAAAAAAAATCTCGTCTTTGAGTAATTACATCTTACACAATTGTCTCACAATTGCTAAGCATGTCTCTTTTGATGAATAGAGATCTGCTTAGTAAGTAACAAGGAAGATATTGTTGTACGAAAGATAAATATACTTCAGTTTTAGAAACTCAAGTTCTTACAGAAGTTCTCCGACAAGAATTTTTTCAATATATTTGGAAGCTCAATTAACATAAGAAACAACTTAAGGGGGAAAAAAACATATATATTGTCATATCCGACATTATAAAACACCGAGTAAAATGGGGGTAACGACTGATGTCTTAATAAACATAGAAGATATATGACAAATTTTTGTTAAAAAATATTCAGTTTTTCAGTTTTTATTTCTCGTTAATTAATCATATTTTCATATACTCATTAAAAATTAAAGCCATTACAATTCTTTCTGTTTACCTCTCAACTGCCACCGGAGTATGGGTCCGTCTCGCTCAATCGGTATGCTAAGTGCTACTGATGACACATTCGTCTTTCCGAAATGCGATTCATTTCTTTCAGCTGCTGTCACTGAAAATATTCGAAAATATTCTATAATATGACCCCGGCACTATTTACGAAGGATTTACTGATTTCAATGAAATAATTGCTTTCTTGTGTCTAATTAAAACCCAATATGCCGCGTACGCGCACCTATGTGAAAAATTGTGGCACTGGGAAAAGAAACCACTTAACTTTTAATGGGCAATTAAGGGGTTAATGCAGCGTTTCTCAAACTGTGAGGCGTTCCCCCTAGGGGGGCTCAGTAACTTTACGAGAAGGACGCGAGCATATTGAAAAGTCGAAAAAAATATTATTTAAAAAATTATTAATTTACTGAAAGTAAACAAACGAAATACTTTCTGATATAATAAACAATAAAATCACATCTACACTGATATAATTGAAAATGTATCAGTACAGTGTACAATGTATTTTATCAGTAATTTAATTTTACTAATAAGTTAAAAACAAGGTTGATAATTATCCATCGACCTCATGGGCTTGTAATAACACTCATCTTGATAATTTGTACATTCTATAATTAATCCTTTAACTGCCGATTAAAAGTTACGCGATTCGCTCCCCAATGACACACCTTCCCATGTAGACAAACGTATTTCGATGGGTTTTTTTTTTGGTTTTTTTTTAGGGGAGGGGAAGAAAAGGAAAAATAAAGAAATCCTCTGAAATAAGTAAATCCTTCGCAAACACTGTCGAGGTCCTTTTATTGCATTCCAAAACCTTCGGAATAATTTCACGGATAGCAGTGCATAAAAAAGTTCGTACTTTGGATATACGTATATATACGTCCAGAAAATTAATGTTTTGGCTGAGCGAGACATTTATATGCATCGGTGGCACTTAAAAGGTTAAAGTCCTATAGTAGCTTCAGCGTCAAAGTAAGTATTATTGAATTGAATACATTATTATTATTTGAAGGGTAGCGCGATGAAAATTATGATTGTGAATATTGGGTCACAAACTATGAAAGTTTGAGAAGCACTGTGTTAATGCCTTTTATATTCTCTTTGTAAAATCTTTACATTTATAACATACATTCCCTAACTTATTATTCCTACGAGTTGATCGTTTTTGTGATAATCGAGACAAAATGCTGGCTATTTAGAGGGGTTGCTATCAGTTAAATCTTGGTGCCACTAAACATTTTTCTGTATAAAGGGTCTGATGTACATTGAATCCGTCAAGGTTATCAATCCTCATATTGATGTGCTATGAGAGAACAAGTTATCATCTCAGTTATTGGTTTCGTCACTTAAATCTGGCTCAAAATTATAGACTTTTTGTCAGGTAGCTTCGAAATTTTCAACACTAACAATAATAAATAAACTTAACAATGCTCTGGTCTTTCGAGGGAAAAAAACGTATTTTATTTCAAATAAATTCTACGTTTATTTTTTCAGCGAAATAAATTTATCCTGTGTCACGGGTAATTCTATTATTTAGCTGTGAGCTCAGAATAGTTTTATTTGAGGAGTTTCCTGCCAAGCAAAATTTATTTTCAGAATTCCCATATTTTGATTAATATTTTCCGTTCCATTCAATTTATTTTGCTGAAATACAACGCAACGCATCGAATCTAGATGTTATTTGAATTTGATTGTGACTGGACATTTCATCTCTGGAGTTCAAAACATGCAGCATTAAAAAAAAAATTTTTTTTCCTTCGTAAATATATTTTAAAATACTGAATATTTTCTAATAATATTGAAAGAGAGATATAGAAAAAATAAATGAAATATTTATTGAGTACTTCCGCGCGATCTGATGATTCCATACGAATTGTCAGGATAACATATGTTCTGGAAAAATACCTCGCATACTTCTGTTTTGTTTCACCAGCAATCTTCAAAATTGTATTTTTACATTTTTTTTCTTTGTTTCTTCAAACATAGGTTTCATAAATATGTTCCAAATTTATCAAAATGAAAGACCTCATATTGTCATATTTTCCCTCAAAATTGTACTCTTCGCTTAGAAAGAATAAGAAAAGAACGATTCCAGCTAAAACAATCATTGACTTCAAAGTTACCAGTCCATTTTTTGATATTTTTAAACTGCCTAGTAAGTTTGATACCATTGTTGTTATTAAAATTTTTAAATAAACCGGCATTTTTAACTATATTGATGAAAAACGAATGACTGTTATTTTGAAACAACTAAAAAATGAATGTCGTGCTTTATTGTCAAGATGAACACATCAAAGGATAGAAATATACTGCTTTCTAATATTGTAAAAGATTGTGTTTTATTGCATGTATACTATGAATATTTAATGCAGGATGTATAGATAAAAATCCACGCAGTATCCCAAAAAGTTCTGAAATGCTTGAATCCATATGTAAATAAATAAATAATTTAATCTAGCATCAGAAGTAATTAATATGCAGAAGTATAACTATATTGAATCTCAAAATTGGAAATTGAGTTATTAGAAGTTGTAGTACGACCATCTAGAAGATTTATTAAACATTCCATAATAAGCTTAACTTTTCAAAAGATGATAGAATATTATACATTAAGAAGTCGAGACAACTTCCAGTAAAGACAATTTTAAATTTTAGACAGATATTTTAAAGAAGCCCATAACTTGAAATGAGTATTCCTTTAAAACTAAAACTACGTGTCTCAAATATGTAAGGCTAATAAAGAGGGAAAGTTTCTACAAGTAATAACTTGGCACCTGTGAAGTTATTTCAGAACAAATTTCTATCTGAAAGTCCTCCGCTTTCGATTTAGATCTCTAACTTTTTTTCCTCTTTTTCTCGCTCAATTTATTAAAGGAAAAAAAAATTATAGCAAAATGTTAAAACCCGAAATAAAGAACCGAAGAAGGAACAAAAACTTTATTCGAACTTTTCTCTTGACGAGAAACAAGACTCTGCAATTGCACAAACCTCTTTGAAACGTTTTTATCTTTGAACAGAGTGACGGAAGTTAAAAAACACAAATGAATAAAAAGCTTTTTGAGTAAGATTCATAAAAAAATGCTCGGTAATAAGAATGTGATACATAAAGATGAGAAAAGCGCGAATGTGGTTGGAATCTTTTGGATCAATTCCTGTAACTGTGAACAAAAGCTTTCTTTTAGTCTCTTTTCATATTCTTTTAATAGGATAAAAAAAAAGCGGAAACAAAAGTTCTGTAGGATGATTGACTAAAATGGATTCTGTACGAGATAACAGAAATGAATATGTGTGGTTTCCATTCATTTTTTTGACAGGTACGACTTTATAGTGATAATGGATGGTAGTGTGAAGTGTGTGTAAGCTCATAGTCCGGATTTTGTAAAACTCTAGTATTACAACAAAGTATGTAATGAACAATTTTTATCTTTATGTCTGGAATATTTTTACTTATCTTAACTTTAACCATATACTCTGTTATCTGAAGGAAGTATTAACATTGCTTTTAACATATAATTTTCCTAACAACTTAATATATCCGATTTTATTGTTACGGTTTTTTTTCTTAGAAAGCATAATGGAAATTTTATAAGAATTACACAGAAAAATAAGGGAAATATTTTAAAATAGTAAAGAAATATTTTATAAAAAAATGCAAATTATAAATAATCTTTTTGATGATAAGAATAGTAGAAAAAATATTCCAATATTTCACATCCATATTTCAAAAAATTATATCAGTCGTAGCAGAGCATGCAGCGATTTTTTGTAATAATTATCAATAACTAAATTTTTTGATAAGAAGTATTTCAACTTTTCTTTGAATGACTTAAAAAATGAAAGTGATATCGGTTGATATGTAGCCTGATTTCATCGAATTATGCAATATACTTATCATTTATATTACATATAACATAACATAAATAAAGTTATTGTTGTTACTGTGAAAAAGCCGAAAAAAAAGTAGTAATTCGTAAGGTAAATTATTAAAATTCTAAAATCAAATTTAAGAAGAATCTTTAATATTTAATTTTAAGGAAAAAAATAAAAACGTAAGTGTATTCACAAACTTAAGCGATTCAAAGTGTACAGTTTTCCCATAAATCGGGGAAGATAATCTGTTTATAAAAGCATCAAAGGAATAAGTATAATTAAATGAAGTAACTTAAATAGATTGTGTAATTATTAAAACATTATGTTTCATTAGTGTGAGGGAAAAAATAATAAACAACCATTTTCTCCACTTCAAAATTAAGAATACTAAGTGATTATTCTACGAAAGAAAGATTGCGAAGAAAAAACAAATTCAAATTATTTAGGTACCTAGTGATAATAGCTTCAATATAGAGTAAGTTCCATTTCAAAATAATGTATTTCATTCAACTTGTTTCTTAATTTGTATGTACCTGCACTCATGATTAAAATACACCTCATACACATTCTTAACTACTCAAAAGAAGCCCCAAAAATTACTTTCTACAGAATTATAATCATAATAAAATCAAATTGATAACAATTATTTTTTTACTCTTAAGTCCCTCTCTTTGTAATAAGTGAATTATTTTATTTTAATTCTCCATTTTTTGGAGTGAAAGAGAGAGTGAACTTAGTAATCGCAATATATCAGGAAACTATTAATTGAAATGAAGAATAAATTAATGACATTGGTTTACATTTAGTTTTTGTGCGTTTCCCTAATACTAAGTATAAAAAGAAATGCTAGGCTTTGTTGAATTTCTTCAAAATTCTAGAAGACAGATTAGTAGAAGAAAATTTTTGTTTAATCAGTTGTATTTAAATATTGTTTGTGAAACGAGCGGAAGAAGAACAAAATTCAAATTTTTCGTGAAGTCCTAACGTATTTGTGTTCGTAGTTTCATCATGTTTCCTAATAAAGACATCCAATTAATTTTATTACTCCTATCTAACGACATAAAAATATTTGAAACACATATAATTACATTTTATTTTTTCATTTTAGAAATGGATCGAATTTTTAATTATTGAATACATGTTGCAGGAGTTATTGGTTTGGAAAAATAAAATTGTAACAGGAAATATACATGGACATTGGTGTTCAAAATTAAGATAAATCTTAAATTTTGTCAATTATGTCTAGAACTACAGAACAATGAAGTTTGGTACATATATAGGGCTGACATAATGCAAAAAATGACCATTCTACAGTTAAAATACACACGTATGACTGTGCGTAACACTCGCAATATCCCTATGAGAGCCATCCGAAACTTGAAAAAAGAGTTGCCGAACGAATGGACGTAATTGACACAGGAGCTAATAAATTCCCTTATTTCCAATATAACCCTTTATCTGCCGCATTATGATTTACTGCAGTTTTTTTCACGCAATATTTTTTTCGAATCACTACACTGAAAATTATGGGATATACATAAACAAAATACTAAACTTTGGGAAATTTAATCCGTTAGAGCTAATTAATGAATTAATAATATTCAACTATAAAATTAATTATATACACTGTTCACTTAAAATGAATAGTCAAATCGTTTTCTAAGGTCTTCTTTAACATACGAAAAAATAAGGTACTTATCTTATGACATTAACTACTGTTTCGGAACAAAAAAGACAATCTTTGCAATCCACTGAAAACGCAATTTCTGCTATAAAACTATTCACTTTCCTCCCTAAATACTCATTATAGAACCCGTACTGCTTTTTATCTTGGGAGAGAGGACTTGAAGGAATATTCCTGCTAATTAACGTCAGGGTATTCGTAAAAATGGTTATTCTTTGTAATTCTGCGTTTTTCAAACTGTGGGACACGCCTCCCCGTAGGGGGGGAGTGATACGCCATCGAGGGGGCGCAAACCTATCGAAAAGTCAAAAATAAGGCATTATTTAAAAATATTAATTTATTGAAAGGAAGCAAAACAAAATACATTATAACATAATAAAAAAAACGCATTTACGCCGATATAATATATTTATAAATGTATCAGTATTGCACACTGTATTTGGTAATTAATTTAACAATACCGAGCTAAGAACAAATTTTACAATTATAAGTGACTCCATGGAGTTGTGATACATAAAATTATATAAAGAATGTAATACTTATCTTGATAACTTGTTCGGTTTGTTATTAAATTCGTATTGTAGATTTAAGTCGAAGTACATTATTACTAGTATTGAATTCAAAATATTTTTATTGTTTGGAAAGGGGGGGGGGCGAAGAAAACCATGACTGAAAATGGGGTCGCAAGTATCAAAAGTTTGATAAGCACTGATGTAATTTAAAAGTGAATAGTACTTAAAAGTACCGTCGGTTGATAAAGGGTTTAAATCCCGGTGAGAGATCTGTTTATCTGAAAAAGGCTACCATATGCACTACTAACCAATTTTCTTATATTCTGCAACGGCTTTTTTATACCTTCTGACATCGATAAGTATTATGCATGATCACGCGTTTAACTGTTTAGTGATTTTTTTTTGCATTATATCAGTGTTATTCACACCCCAACTATCATTAAAATCTGTTCAATAGTTCTAGAGACGATCGTCAAAGTCAAAAACTTCTCTTAATTTTGAACACTAGAGTAGTATAAAAGAGAAATAAAATATTAAAATCGTAAAATTTATTTTATAAAATAATGTTATTTATTTGTAAAACGTTCTTGAAGCAACACAATAGATACGGGCCTACGGAAAATAGCTCCGGAACAGAAAAAATAAACATCTTAATCCCAATTCTCTTGCGGTACCTTCTATAGTACATATTTATGAATTCGTGATAAAGAAAACACCGAAGTAGAAAGATAGAGAATAATCAACTTTGGAGGAGTAGCTGACAAGGCTCTGAAGCTCCCTCGGCAGTGTCAGAATAATGCAAAGAACCTCATGCCACAACAATAATGATAAGGTTCATTACCTGAAGCATCGTAATGGAGATACGTCAGTATTATCTCTAGCAAGAACCGTAAATGAATAACCTGTCCCCTTGTTATATCAAAATCTGCGAGGATCTTTTCATTGGATAAGAAAACACAAGATTTCCGAGAATTTTTGTTCTAGCTCTTATGTACGAGTATAATCGTGACTTTTTGAACGAAGGTTTTTTCATGAAGAAAGCATTGGATTTAAGATAAATTAAACCTTATTAGCATGATCTGAACTAATTATTATGACAGATTTAAAGTGTTTTCTTATTATACCTCATACGTATACATATTGTATTTCACCAAATGAATTAAATGTGTCCACTAATTTATAACTTTTATATTTAAATAAATGTACAGATTTATTAATAGAAACAATTAAGCTATAATTAACCCGTCATCACTCGCATGAAAAAAATGACCGATAGTTGTCTACAGGGTATCTCATACCCAAGGGTGTTAACATTCTGTTTTTACCGTTAAATTTATATAAAAAAGTGAAAAAGAAAGAAAGGAAATACACTATGTTTATATTTCTTTTCACACTTAAATTTAGTTTTTCTTTTCTTTTTATAAAGGCATTCAGTACATTGTTTACACGCCCATTTAATTTCGTCGTCAGTAAATGTGATGTTTTCAATAGATCTTAATCTTTTTTAAATCTGTATCTTTTTAAAACTAAAAGCATAACAGTAGACTTCTCTATTCTTTAAGGTATCCGATTACGTTCGGAACCATGATTTTAAAAAAGCGCATAAATGTATTATTTTCATGATATTTAGTGTCCTTTAGATTGGAATACATGTATAAAATTGTTTTAAGGACATTATGACAAAAAAAATTATTTAAATACAATATTTTGGCAAAAAATAACTTAGAAAAACCTTTTTTCTATATGTTCTCTTTTTGTAAAACATGCTTCTATTATATTAATATTTTGCCTGTATATAGCTCAGACCTCTGTACAGAGGCTCAACTGTGATTTTTGAAAAATTCACATTATTTTCAGAGTTACAAACATTTAAAATAATTATCGGCGTATTTTCTTAAAATTTCTCCTATCTGTTTTCGTAAAACATGGATAAACCGACTTCCAAGTTATGCATTTCAAAAATTCTAGTTGGGCCTCTTTAAAAAGGCCTGAGCTGAATACAGGCAAAATATTATTATAATAGAAGCATTTTTCACAATTTGGAACATTTACCAAAATATTTTATTTAAATAACTTTTTTTTGTCATAATGTCTTTAAAACAATTTTATACATGTATTCTAATCTAAGTGACAGTAAATATCATGAAAATTATACATTTATGCGCTTTTTTAAAACCATGGTTCCGAACGTACCTTAAATGCAAAAGTTTTGGAGTTTCTTTTTTTATTTTCTCTTATTGCTCGAGCAATAGATTTTTTCAAGCTCATCTGAAAGTAGATAAAATGTGTACCAGTTATCTCCTTAAAAATTACGTTCTTCCCCAAAGGTATTTGTGTCTCTACATATAAAACTTTTTTTTTCAACAGTGTCCTCCTGTTCTAAATCTGGATCGATTTTAGTAGAAGAATCATACTTGTTGTTATACTCTTCATCATTTGATTCTTCTTCATCAAAACCGCAAAGAGAATTTCTTCATTCGAAAATACTGCTGTACTATCTCTCTCTCTCTCTCTCTCTCTCTCTCTCTATTAAATACTGTATCTATTAAATTACTTAAATATCACATTTCTTCATCATAACTACAATAATACGCTGTAGAAAAAGGACGATTTGAAACGTGCTCATGCATTCAGAACTGTTATGGAGATTCTCGCAAAGGATATGACATACTCAAAGAGGTGGTATCCAAAAATATATTTTTAGACTTTTTTGAATATAATTATGAATAATGATTATTACCTTTTTAGATATATTGATGATCTATCTCTCTCTCTAATTATTTTTCATAAAAGTAATAACTTTAATCTCAACACTAAATTTTATCCTGATTACTTAAACTTAGTTAAAATTAATCATAATCCAGTTAAAATTAATTACTAAAATATATCATTGTTTTTTAGGACTGTAAATTACACAGTAATATTTATGATAAAAGAAATGCTTTTAATTAAAGAATTTTTAAAGTGCCATTCTAAAATTCAAATTTATATATCTCTATATATAGAAATATTATTTTCAACTATATGTGTCGTAATAATGTGTTAGTTAGCGATGAATGTAATATATATTTACATTTTAATAACTTTATTAAACAATGTATTGAACATGGATGATAATCTGCTAACTTTCTTCACAATTATCCTTCAAATAGATCTCAATGAAAAGACAGAATGCATTAATAATAGGACTTTTAATTAATTATACAGTAAATCAATAGATGGCGCCACATGTTTAATAAATTAATAATATTATGTCTTATTTAATTATTCTTGTGTATGTCTTGTAATCTTTTATTTATAATAAAATTTCATATCAATATTTATGCTTTTTTAAATGTATATATAAAGGGCCTTTATATTATTCTATCATAACTTACTAATTTTACTTTTATGCGGTACTACTTTTGCTCTTGTTGTACTTGGCGTTAAACGTAACATATTGCTACACTCACGATGTATGTCTTAATATCTACTTTATTGCATCGACTTTAAATATATACTAGTAAATACTAGCAGGTTTTAACTTTATCGTTTTATTTTAATTGTATAGTGTATTTTAATTGTATAATATTTAAATTTCTCTTGATGTTACCTCTTTCCTTTCCCCTTGGCTCAGTAATATAGACAAATTATAAGTGAAGGTGGGCTAGCCCTAAAACTTCTTTAAAACTGCAATCTTGGTTCCTAAGGCCAGGAGTTTAATATAGTACTCCTAAGGCTAATATTTCCTACTATCTTGACAAGTTATACTTAGGTTTTATAGCTATTTGTATATATTTATGGATTATATATATATGTTGCCGTTAAAGTGTGAAATCCGTTACTTATGTATATATATATATTGGTAAATTTTGGACAATAGTAGGAATTGAAAAAGTAATTTAAATTTACCAAGAAAATTAATTGTTGATCTTTCCGAAAGTTAATTAATATTAAACCGCATTATTATTATGAAATTCTTTATTTTAAACTTAAAATTTATACATAAAAAAATCCGTTAAAATTTATAATTCTTAAACTTAGATATTAGTTTTTTTAAGATATCAGAAGCACACATGTGCATTTATTTTTATTTACGAAAAATATCCAAAAACCGTGTGAAAGTGTTAAAAGTTTCTTAAGGGAAAATATTTATAAGTCCCCACGAGAGTACTATTCGTAATTATTATCTTTTGTTATACAGGATTCCAGGGTAAAGTTATATATTGCATAGTTAAGTTTTATCTAAGTATGTATCAAATTCAAATGCAAACTACTTCAGTGCAGTTTAGTTATAGTTGTTACAATGAAAATTTAGAGGATCTCTGTTTTTATTTTGATCATTATCTCGCGACTAGAGACATTTTGAAACTATCGCTTCTTTTTCGCAGACGCATAGATTCATTTTAAGCATTTTCCTATTACTCTGCCATGATGTATGCGAAATATGAGTTTGGAGAAAATTATAATGTTTTTTAATATCATTAATATTCGTGATATTTATGTGGGACTTAAATTTTCGATATAATTCATAAATAAGCATTATTGTCACTGGTGTTATTTTAAACATTGTTATACGAATTTTGTGTAAAATAGTGTAAATAATTTGTATTTCGATGTGCTATTTATTTTTCTTACCCTAAAATATATTTAATTTACATTAAAATTGTAATATTCACAAGTAATGCCGTCTCTTACGTTATAGTGGCGATTCAATGAGGGCGAAATCTTGGGGATAAAGCAAAGTTGGCATCATTTTGGGCGGCCGAGTTAATGGCCAATATGGCGACTTTGGCAACCATTTGAACAACATTGGCAAGTTAGGGACCCTCTGCATTGTTCTGGAAATTTGTGGTCAAATCCACTAATTTCACGCTCTATGACGCAGGCGTAATTTTTCGGAAGTTTCCGCCGGGTCTATAAATAGAGCGATGCTAGCCGCAACGAGTTATTCTCGTTTCAACCAGCGATTAGTGAGTATTGTTTTGAATAGCTATTACCTTGGTTGTGCTTGTGAATAACCTTTTACATACGTGTATTTGAAACACTAATAATTGTGTTTTATTGCTGTTGAAGGTGTGAAGATATTCTGAGATTTATTCTGGGAATATTACTGTTGAATCATGTATTTAAAAGATTAGATTTACGATAATAAATTCTCATCGCCCTTAAAAAACTGTCTTGTACTTAGTGGCTGATTAACATAAAACCTTCGAACCCCGATCAATACACACATAACAGTATTATTATTTTAACTCCCATGACACATAGAATATCAATAATACAACAAGTTTAATTCAAATTAATATAAATACTGCCAAATATATACAAACGTTTGATTTTATTTTGAAGATTATTTAACCTAACTTTTATTTCATGTATAAGTCTGTAATTCGAATTAATAGTAACTTACGATACAGTGATCGTATAACCAATCAAGAAGCCAGATTTTTTTAACCTTTTAGCATATACAATTTTAATTAAACCAATGAAATCAAAAACAAAAAGTAAAAAAAAAAAAAATCACAAACTTGTTTAAAGAATTTTTTTCTAATTTTACATTTTACTGCAAATATGTGAAATTTTAAATTCAAATATGTGAATTGTAATAAATAGAGATCAATCTCAGTTTCACAGTGTAAGAAAATCCACATTTATATCATTCTCGAAATGCATACTTAGAATATGGTTAATGCGCTCAGAAGTGATGTAATACCTAGGTTGAAGAACAGTTTAAACACTATCCAAAATTTAAAATATTCGCTTAGTTTTTTTGGTAGGAATAAATTTATCGGTGAAAAAAATGCGAGATTTAAAGACTCAAGTTTTAAGCAGCTATATTTTTTAAAAAAATGTATACAAATATTAATTAAAAACGGGGAAAATTGTTCGTGTCCTTTAAAAAACACTTTTAATAATTAATTACTCTTTCAGCATTATGGACTATATCGTCAGCACACTTGACAGCAATAATTAGCCTTTTTTGCATTAGTGTATAATTTTTTGCATGTCTATAATGAGATTTTCAACTAATACTCTCAGGGCTTCGTGACAGCGTAACTAAAACTTATACTGGCTTCTTGTTTTAAAAAAAAAAATATGATAAGTATTTTAATTTCCATTGACTTTTTTGATATATTGGCTACATATCGTGGGATTTGGCGAAGTATTTTTATTTGATGAAATTTATCGATGGTATATTACCATCCCTTTTGTCTTTATGAATTGATATTTTAATGTATGTATGCCATTTTGCATGTTGTCCTAATTTTTAACACATTTAAAATGAAAAAAAAGAAGAAAAAAACTAATTATAAATATTCTAAGTTTCTGCGTGAAAAAAACAAAAACATTCTCATTCAAGACTTGTTTTAGTTTCTAGGTTTTTGAGAATTACTCAGCAATTTGATGTTACTTTCAAGTAATTCACTTCGCTTCACCATCTTTTATTTTTTTTAAAAAAATGAATGCATTTGAAGATAATAATGATTAATTTAGTGACAAGATTTCAAGGTTTTTTTTACTGCAATTTTTATTTTTTTGTTTATTTTTATTATTTAAAATGATAATGTATACTGCATTTCTATTGCGATGTTTTTTCAGAGATTTAATTTTGTCCGAGAGGTAAAAATATAAATAATTTTCCATTTGATGCAATTCTTTGAAGTTATAATTAAATAATTCGATTACATTTCTGTAAGAAATAGTAAATAAGTTTTCCGTTGCGTATGATATTTTCTAAAATAGTAGCTCTAATTACTAGCAAGTAAGTTGATTTATATAAACATAAACATATTCTTACGGACAGTAGCTCTTTTTATATAAATAGAATCAAAATTATTTTAAAAAAATTACATTATTTTTTTCTCAACTTTTAATACTTTTCAAATATTTTGAAATACAAAAGATTATAAAGCACTAAAATTAGATAGGTAGGGTTTAAAGAGTACCATACATTTTATGTATGACAGATTAATATTTTAGAAAATAGGATGCGCACCTAAAATTTAATTAATATTTATTACAGCAAGTAATGTATATTTTTTTTAAAATCAATTCTTACTTAGATCAACAAAGAAAAATTTTACTTCAGCTACTTTTTATAAAATAGTTACAATTAATATAAATATGTACAATACGAATGACAGATTCACAACATTAAGTGGTAACTTTTTTTTATTAAATTCATTGAAGTATCTTATCGCCATCCAAAACAATCGTGTATATAAAATTTCAGTTCAACTGAATGCTTTAGAACGTGAGAAAAAAAAAAATCTTGTATAAATTTGACCCAAGTCACTAAAAAAAAGAAACAAACGTGGCTGTATCTGCAATTCTTTTAATACTTCGTTTCAATCAATTAATTTTAATTAATTATAATTAAATTATCGTATTTTTACCCAACACAATAGTGTTTATAAAATTGCAGCCCAAACGAGCACATTAAATGTGAGAAAAAAATTTTTCATGTTTTAACACAAGTCACCAAAAATAATGCCCTCTTGGCTGTATTTATATGTATTTTAATAATTAGTTTTAATCAATTAATGTTATTACTTATAGTTAAATTACTGTATTGTTATCCAAAACAATCATGTATATAAAATTTCAACCCAATCGAGCGCTTTAAAATGTATTTTATTGACGATTGAAAATTCCACAAGATAAATAAATAAATATATATAGAGAGAGTGTGAGCTAATATTAGCAATTGAAAAAATGTTTCCTATTTTTATTTGCATATAACTTTTAAAATTATGATTATATTTTAAACATTTTGCACTTTATTGAAATCTCATTCGCTTATAAATATTGTGTAAAACAACTGAATTATTTTATTTTAATTTTAATTAACTATATCTATTTAATTTTTTATATTTTCAGTCCTTGAGACAAATTAACACTTCTGAGTCCCTCTTAATATATAATATTATTTAAATGCAATGGAAATGTACGCATTATTAGTGAATAATTGTATTGAAAATTATTTCCTCTCCTCTATATTGTATAACAAACATTCACTTGAAAATAACAGTTCAAAATCTTCTAAAATCAGTTTTGCATTAACATAAACTCCAAAAATAAATATGAGCTAACGTTTAAGAGAAAAATAATCGCATTGTAATCTCGATTGATGCGATACACCATATGTTAAAGAACATAAATAAATTTGCATTAGTAGACAAAAAATATTGATGAAGGATGTTATGAAGTCTATATTCGAAACTTATATAATAAACAATTTCTTATTAAGGGATTAAAATCCCCTTAATTCAGATTTATTACCATATTTACGGATTTAATACTGTAATCTTGATATGTGCATTCTTAAACATTGTCCAAGGTTTAATTATAAGAACAGAGTAAAGTGGTATATTTTTAAAAAATATTTAAGACTTTTTTTAGAAATTTTATCCATAAAAATAACTTTATTAAAAAAAAAGAATGAAATAACTCCTAGTTTTAAGAAATTAACCTAGTAAGTACTATGGTGTTTATGTTGTTAATTTTTTCTGGTGAAAAAGTGCAAGTGATTGATTACTATAACTTTTTTTTCCAAAGTTTTGTGCAATAATTTATGCTTATTGTTTAGTATAAGCAATATATAACAACAGAAAGTTATGGGAAAAAAATCACTAAAAGTTCTTACTTTGTGGAATTTATTTGAGGAAAAAGAAATATCGGTTTTATGTTTTTCATGAGAATATTTTAAAAGGAATGTTAATTGAGAACTTTTTTTTTCGAAATGTTTAATAACTCTTCTTTGATAGAAAGAAATTTAATTTTTGTTCTCTTTTTCAATTTTGTAAATAATGATTTTTTTAGTGTATTAATTAAAACTTCATTAAATAGTTTCTAAAATCTTTTTCAACAGTCCTTTCAAACACTGTTTGAATTGGGTATGATATTGACACCTATTTTGTAAATTTTTGATGGACGTGACTGCTATTTTATTTTTACTTTTGAGTGTTTATTTTTTACTTATTTTGGCAAGTTGCGAGTAAAATATTTTACATATTTAGTCATTTTACTTCAGATCTAATCATCTGCCCTAAGAAAGTTAAAGTATGAGTAATTTAGTAAATACTAATAATTTCCATTGTACAATTTGAAAATAAGAAACAGTTTTTATATTAATAAAAACTCATTTTGTTTTGATTAGATGCGTAATAATTTTATCCATTCTTGGTTAGTGTCTGCGATATTTTTAACTCCGTAAATTGACAATATAAAATTCATAGTTATGCATTTATATAGTGGAAAGTCGTAAAAAGACGATAATTTCTAAGAAAAAGTGGGGAAGACGAACAGTCTCTGAATTACTTGGAGCAGCTGCTGTACTGCAGTAGAAGTAAATGAGAGAAAAAATTGCACCTCATTGTATGGTCCACCGAGTCATGATTCGTTGTTGTAGCTGTTAATCCTCCAGTTCTGACGAAGTTAGACAAGATCAATTAAATCATTGACTCTCAAAAGAACGAGCACAAGAATTAGATCAGTGCAAATATCTTTGCTTGTAAGATCCCTGCAACACATTTTGTGTTCGGGAGAAGCCTGGTGATCTTGACACCTTAAACAGATGGAGAAGATCTTTTTGTCCACTGATAATGAGATGCTGTTGATGCGACCACTAGCAGGACGAGAGCGAGTAATCTGGGGTAACCTTTTTCACACTTGAGGACTAAGGCCTGACTGGGCCTATTCCCTCATACTGATGATGAATAGGAGGCACAATCTACTCAACCAAATTTTGAGATTTTTTAACGAGTGTAATTTCACATATAAGTAAGGGCGGATGTGGAGGGAGATGGAAAATTACAGCCCTCCTTTGATTGTTTATCCGCGATGCTACCCACGGCCCCATCTATGGAATAGTAAAGGCCTCGTATGGTAATATGTTATGTCACGGATTTTTTCTTTTATTCTAACAATTTAAGGGGCTGAGTTGAGTTAAGGAGATCCCTTAACTCAGCAATTTCACAACCTCCTTAACATTAGAAGAAAATAAGTTTTGAAAAAAAAATTTTAGGAAATTGACTCTCGTACCGTTATCAACTTTAAAAATTTTAGGTAACTTCCTGTTAAAAATGTACTGTGGGATAACATGGGAAAAGATTCCAAGCAATGAAAACTGATAAGAATTTTAACCCTTGTTTTCTTAGCAACTTCTTAAACAGTATCTGTATTTGAAATAATTATATAGTATTAATATTTATAGAATTTGTTTCAGAAATATTTTTATTGTGTAGTAATGTACAGTTATAAGAAATTACGATTTAAATAAAAACCTATTCGTTTAAATTATGCAGACTAGTATCATAGTTTGAAAAGTTAAAATTCTTCTGATTTATAGTAAAATTTTAATTTGAATTAGAAGCAGAAGGAATAGAGGAACACTTTTACACAAAAAATATTTTTTGACCAATTTCCATGAAGTCGTCCTCTTCAAGAAAAATTGTAAGTAAACAATTCTAAACAATTTTCAATTGAATTCCTCTGAAAAGTATTTAATTTCTTTTAAAAAAATCAAATATTAATTTTAAACTCATTAATACTTGTCAGTAAATTCGTATGTTTATGAAGAATAACACAAATATATGATAGATCTTTCATCAGAAGTTTGCACCACTAACATACATATGTGCGTTCTGGATAGCATTGCACCCAATCATTGGATTGGACGATAGGGTTCTATTGAGTACTCTGCACGTTCCCACCTGATTTAACCCCACTTGACTTTTACTTAAGGGTTACCTCAAATAACGTGATGTACAACAAGAAACCTCGATAATACAACAACCTATTATACTACAGGAACTGCTCATAGAAACTGAAATGGCTGGTCGCTAATGCAGTGATCCTCAACCCCCCGTCCGCGGACTGGTATAGGTCCGTGGATTAGATGGTGCCGGGCCGCCTAATGAACCATTAAACTATTGCCATTTTATTTAAAGTGGTTCATTTCTCTCGGATTTGCGCAACTTTCCACGTAAATCAGTTTATATTCCTCGTTAAATCACTTTTATTCATTTTTGGTGTAACTATATTTTATTCTGAAGGCATATTTAAATGTAATAAATTAAAATTGTTAAATCAAAACAATCTAAAATATAAGCAATCAATGTGTCCCACCCTCAGTGGATCGCTGGTAAAATTATCAAACGTTGACCGGTCCGCAGCGATAAAAGGTTGCGGAACACTATCATAATGCATGTACTATTTGGCGGGAGGCCATCAACAATGTAGGCAATTGTGCTAAAAATGTTTGGAGGTTGGTGTAGTGCAGCTACATCATGTATTGTTACATTGATATTTTTATTCACTGTAATACTTATGATTCTATATACTTTCCTCTTTATCAAAGTTTGTATACAATTTTGATCATCCAATATATATATAATATATGTATATAATATGTATATAAAGCATAGACTAATCATCTTCTTGTAGTCACCTATATTAAATATTATTAATATTTAATATATATATATAATACTCTGCTCGATATCACCATCTAATGATTTGACTATTAAGACCTCTACTAAGATATGGTTATATTCATTATAAATATTGTTATGACTTATGCTCATCATTCTGCATACTAGTCTGTATATTAGTCAATATAATATATTAATATAAATATATTATATCTTTCATATTATTATTATATATATATATATAATATATATATGTATATATATTTCAATATACACGTGCTCTTTTCCAAAAGTATGAGCACATGATTATTAAAGCATTTTAGTTTTATGTTTGATTTTTGTATGCATTTTTGAAATAAGGATAATATATTTTAATATATTTAAGATTATGCATAAACGAAAAGAAAAAACTTTCAAATTTGACTTCATTTGTAGCAAAAATTGGAATTCTTCAAAGAAAATGACTTAATTTGAATAACATTAATTTCCTTGTGAAATACATGTTTTTCTGAAAGATAAAAAAAAAAATGCTATTACAAGAAAATTACTCTTATTTTCTTATACTAATTATTGTTTTGAACCAAACATTCTATTTCAAGAAATATGTTCTTCAAACTTATAAACAGAATACATTAAACAAACACTGTTTCTCTACGAGTGAGTGAATATTATTGTGGCAATGTTGAGCCACTCAAAGACTTTTGGCAACGGACCTCGTAATTTTGAACCATGGTCAAGTGATGTGGAAGACACCTAAACTGGCATTCCCCTCTCCTAAGTACCACACCAACGGAAGGGCGTTTGAGCTCTCGACAGATCAAATGTTTTTCACTCCTATACACGGCGGGTCTTCAGTGGTACTGGGCTCGAATTCACATGAAACACCTACCACGAGTTACCTTAACCACTAGGCCACCACTGCCACACTGTTTCTCTATGACTCATCGAAAGTTTTTAATTTTTGTCACTATGCTGCGTAATTTATACATAAAAAATTACATTAGTTTTAGAATAATTTTTTTTCAGTTCAAAATGTAATTTAAAGTTATAGCTGTACACAATTTAAGAGTACTTTCGATCAAAATTGTTATAAATATTTCTACCTTTATTTTATCTTTATATATCCAGCCAAAAGTTTCACAAAAATCTTATTTGGCAAATGCTTAAGCTAATACATACTTTTTTTATTGGATAATACGCAGCTTCTATTAAATATTTGAGAACAATTAAGTATAATCTCTTAAATGACATAATTCTGGTATTAAATCTTCCGACATAATTGAAAATAATATTATGGTTATTGTTAATAAAATTTTCATCTAATGATATACATTACAAGTAAGATTAATTCTCAGTCAATATGATTTTCTCTGTACAAGAGATAATTAATCGGTGATTTGTTGAACGGAATTGGTTTAATGACGTAATTAATTCAATAATTTAGATAAATATTTCTGAGGCTTCTTAATGTTTCCTCTTTCACAGATTATGGAAACGTTATTAATTCATTAGGATCTTTACCTCAAATATCGAATCACATATTTGTAACTTTCGTTTTAATACAGTTCTGTTTGGGTACATTCTTTTCACATACATTGACATTTTTACTTCTGTTTTTTGTTGTTGTTCTGTTCTTTTGTTTGTGGATTCCGAATACAATCATTTTTTTTTATATCCACCTATATACGAAAGGATTGTTTCTTTCTATAAAATACCAAATGATTTAGCTCCAAATTTAATTTTTTTTCATAGAGCATAATTACTCATTTAAAAAAATTGGCAACACATTAAAATACCGTGGTACAGTGGTTGAAAATCATTGAGGTAAGTTCTGTAAGCATCTCATTTTTAATTCTAATGATTCTCAACTGCCTAAAAGAATTAATTTTCTTATCATATGTTTTTATTTATTTCTGTTTAAAATACATAAGCGGAATTAAAGTTCATACTACATTTAATATCTATTTTTCTTGTTCGCAGAGTTAAATTAACTTTTCAAACAACAAACAACAAGAAAATGCATTTACTGCTTTTTCAAGTGAATTTATAAAGATTCGAAGGAAATGTATCATACTTTTAGATGGATAACTTTCTTAAATTAAACTATCAGTGAATAAAGTTAATTGCTCATTGCATTCTTATTTAAAGCTCAATAACTCAATGTCTAACTTTAACTACCGTTAATGCCTATTCGACCCATGTATTATTGAACATATATGTGAAAATAACGGTAGATACTAATGTGTATGTTAATATACCTAACTTCAGCAACTAAATATTTGAAATTAATTTTGTTCTACCAACACTACAGCAAAAGACAGATCCAAATTTAGGAATAATTAATTTTACATAAATACGAATTATCAATAAATCAGCAATTTAATTCATATTTTAGGTGAGTAGGTAAGTGCTAATTAGCACCTTCCAGGTTCATTCGATTACTGAACTATAGATCAAAAAATGTCAATTTTGTATGCAAATATACATATCTTTTAAAACTTAATATCATCATTAGCATACAAAATGTCCTAAAAATTAATGTAAAAAAAATCTATTTATGTAAATGAGTAACTTAACTGTAAAGTCGGCCTACAGTATGAGTATTAACCGTATTACTAAAAACCATTACGCTCTTAGGAGTTAATTCACACTAACTATAATTATAAAGCTTAGAATACCTATATTTGATCTTGAATTACTAATTTTATTTACAATCTTTTGTACTTACAAAGATGATTATGAAATTATTAGTCAAAATTTGATCGTGCATTCGAAAACACGGTACTGCACATAGCCCAAGACCGCAATCTTGGCAGCATAACTTTGTTTCATTTTTTACCTTGTTTCACTTTTACTTGTCATATGTTATATAAGCTAATAAAAATACATTTCATACTACTTATTTGAAATAAAAGATGGAATAGTCACTGTCAGAAGGCATCAATGTAAATTATAGCAGATAATTATGAAGCAAAAAGATATTTCCCTAATAAAAATAATAAAAGGAATACTGAGTAATCTTTAGAACGTATCTTGTATAGTTTGAATATTAAGCTATGAATTGCTATCTATCTAGAGCCAACAACTGAAATACGTAGCAATGATTTGATTGCTAATTCTAAGAGAAGGATAAATTCCGTATTTTTGCCAATCTAAGAAACACTTTTTTCCAAAATTTATGCTGCTGAAAATCGAGTTCGGCTTAGAATCGAAAGTTGAAACATTCATTGAAAATGAATTATACGTACCATTTAATTAGAGATTTTAAAATATTAACTAATAGATGCTTGAAAATATTTTTGATTCCTGACTCGAAAGAGTTCTTTTTTCGACTTAAGGTGGTCCGGCACTTCCATAAGAGCCCATGATAAAATTACGTAAGTTTATGTACCTTTTTCTCAGAAACTTCTATTTACTAATAGATGACATTTTCACAGTAGGTTACATGTACTATCAATAAGACTTTAATCAAGGGTTTTGACTTTTTGTTAAAAATTAAAATAATTATGAATTTTTTTCAAAAATGCCAAATTTTTTTCCTTAAAATTTAGTTAAAAAATACATTATCTAAAACAGTTCACTAGATATATCTTATTCCCTCTATTCAAACGTGTACACCATTTAAAAGTATGATCACTAAAAGTTTGAGGATACTACATTAATTTGTGTTTGAGAAAAAGGTCCATAAGGAGAAAAATATTGCATTTTGGAAAAACAGGCTTTAAAGTAAAAATTTGTAATTTGTCAATGAGAGTGGCTTACTTTAAAAAAATAAATAAAAAGCACTTCTAATTGTTGCATTTCTATATATCATATATCATTTTAAGTAATAAAAAATGTAAAAAAGTATAAATCGATAATTTTTTAAAAATTCATGTGCCAGACCGCCTTAAAGCAGAGAAGAAAATACTATCATTCACACCCTGCAGCATGAGGTATGTTTTCACAGTTTCCAAACAATATAAAGAATGTAACAGTTTCGATAAGAGTTTCATTATCATATTCTGCATCAGAATCGCAATTCATTTGCTCCAACAAATAGATAATTTTCTGAATTTCAGTTGCACACATAGACAGTCCATCATCAAATGTCGTATGATTATTAAATCTGAAAATATCCTCTGCGTAGTAGAGTTGGAGAAGATAAGGAAGGAGTTTATTGTGTCCTATTCATAAGTCACACGATAGGTTACTCATGATTCATCCACACCTGCAATGTCTCATAACACTCTGCATCCTATAGCGTCGAAATTGGAAAAAGGCCAGACAAATCTTTTTTCTGTTCTGGAAAAAGAGGATGAAAAAAAAAAGAATTTTTTTCTAACACTAACTAATAAAAAGAAATTTCTCTTGTTGAAATAATATGTTAGTTGGGGGTTTATTGTTAGTTAAATGACGGTTTTTACCTTCATTTTAATTGGGGAAAGAGAAAAAATTGTTAATTAGGGGTCCAACAGTGAATATATATAGGAAAAAGAACAGAACTGTTGTTTGAAATTACGACCAGAAATTGTCAAGCAAGTCTGGCAGAGAAGCTGCAGGGAATTCCTGACATTCTGGAAGATTTTGACCAGGTAATCTTGCGGTAGATGGAACATTGCACTTTTGCTAAATATTTCATTTATAGGTGAATTTAATTTAAAAGAAAAAAAATATTTTTGTTTCTAAGAAATAAGTCATCATACATTACTTCGAATTAGTTCTAAATGAAAATCTTTCCAGATAAATAATATTTTTGAATAACTTTTACAATTGATAAAATGAAAGAACATTCGATACCAAATCACTGCAAAAGATAACGGAAATTGTATATATTTTTAAGTTTTGTAACAATGTTATTTTTTGATACATTGTTCTGGGAATACTAATCAGCGAGCTTTATTTCTGTCACCAAACAATACTTAAAAAACAGGGCCGCGTCTCCCTACTCAAGACATTGTCATTTCAGCTATTCTGCGATGTTTATTTTCTCTAATTGGATTTTGTAATGTAGATTGCCTTTTTAGTTGATATTAGACTTCGCTATACATAGCGATATTATTTGAAAGGAAAAAATTAATTTAAATCAGAAAAAGTATCATTATTTTTTATACTTTTTTTATTTCATAAAAACGTGTTTCAGTTCTGCTATATTAGAAGTTAACGAAGAAACTCTTACTAGAATTTTTGGTAGTTATTTTTTAGGATTTTTCTCTGCGTCATTTAAAGATAAGTTTTTATGGAATAACATTTTAATTTTATCTTCAGGAATCTCGCTTGCTTTCATCGTTACACTCATGGATATTATATTCCTTAATGAGGAGTATTTGTTTTGTTTTAACCTTGTTCCTGCGTAAGAGTCCCAAATGAGCAAGGTTTCTAATCTAAAATATGCCTTTTGTGTGAAGAATTATTATATTCATAAGTGACTATTGAACGGAATATTTCATGAAAATTTATTCTTGATTTGTTATTTTTTGTAAATGTTTATATTTATATAAAACTTAAAATACAAGCATAAAACAAGTGAAAATTCCCATTCAACAATCGACAATTTTAAAATTTTTTTCACAAAAATGTTTATGTGCTTATGACTAAAGATAAAATTTTCTAGAGGTTTTGAAAAATTAATCTCTGAGAGTTAAAGCAGTAAACCTAAATCTTTTTTAAAGTATAGTCATTTACTGACCAATTTATTAAAAATTTGTGTATGTTTTCGATGGAAAAAGTAATAAATGATTAAGTGAAACTATAGTAATTAAGTGAATTTATAGTATTTCATTTTATTGTAGAATTTTTCATTTCAAAGGAATACCACAAAACTTTTAAAGTCATGTTTGTAAAGTTACGATGTTTGAGC
>BMAV01020829.1:0-117512 GCA_019973955.1 Trichonephila inaurata madagascariensis
TTTTTAAATGTTTTATTTTTTATTCTGCAATATTCTTTTCCACAAAAAATATTTCAGTCCCTTCAGTTTCGTGTTGAGTGATTCTCACTCTGTACTTTCCAAATTCTCTCATTAAATATCCCTTCCAATCAGCCACTAGCTAAAATATATTTGCATAACAATTTTTATTCAACTAGATCGTGAGGTTAAAATCATTTCGCGGAGTAGGGTTATATGCTGGCGCTTGCATTCTTAGAGCATATCTATTATATCTCTTCACTTAGATAGGCATAATTATTATTTGTTCTAGGTAATGTTATTATGAAAAGAGGCAAGGGAATTTTGTTTTGTCTGTTAATTAATTGTTTTACTCTGTGAAACAACTCAAACCTGTTCTATTAGATCTTGTTTGATTTCGCCTATAATCGAGTCATTTGTAATTTGATGACAACTTTAATTAGATTTTCGATTAAAGATTTAGTGACAAAATATTAAGATTATAAGTTTTTTAAAACTTGATTAGACTTTGGTACACTTCATTTGTATCTATGTAAAGTTTATTGTGTTCACCGGATAAACGACTTCTTAATTTAGGGTTTTTTTTTTCTATTGGAGTTTTTAACTGAGTCTATAGTGCGTTATTATTTTTAAAATAATTGAGGGGGTAAAATTGGTTTAGGGAATCATTGTTATTATTATTGTGCTTGAATTTTGATTTTTAGCGGATGCTGGGCGTGTAATAGGCTTTGTCTTTGTGTTGAGCTTGAAACACCTGGATCTTGAGACTTTTATGTGTCCTTACTATTATTTACATAAGTCCTCGGATCTATTTGATACGGGAGTATAATGCATTTGTGGAATAGTAAGGGAGCTTGTTCTTTTGGGTAATACAAAGTCATCAGAGTTGTCCTCACTAATGTTGTCCTTGCGCTTGATACTTTTAGAGGTATAAGAGACGCTAGATTGGTACAGGAAATTAATGACTGTTAGATAACATTTAGTATCAGCACAAAAAGTTAAAGAATTATCATTTACCACTTGTAGATGGAACATCGTAACTTCTCTGTAAAAGTTCAGCATCACCTTATACATTGGGTGAAAGCCGGGCTTGTGAAGTGCATCAATTGATGCCCTAAGCATCTGCGCTCTTTTACAGAATTTCTGAGGTCGACCTTGGGTTTCTGTGCATTTTTTTCAGATTCCGTTGTTGTTCTTGGTCGCAATGGACCACGCTGTGTATCACTTATCCACAGATTAAAAAGCAGATAAAATTCTAAATATGACCCTGTGGGATTTGTAGAGTGTATTTAAACATATAATTTCAAACGATAATCTCATTTTTTTTTTTTTAATCAAATATCCTTTTGAGGCATACATTGTGACAAGGTTTGAAATATTGCGAATTATATTCACAGGAGGGACCGAAATTGACGATAGAATGACTTGGTTGTTGTGATTCGAGAAACTATTATTCTTCGATTTCAATATTCCTTTATTTTTCTTCGACACGCAGAATAAATCAGGCTATTTACAATTATGAATTAATGAAGCTATTGACATGAAAGAACGAATTATTTGAGCACAAGCTCTGTAAAGATATAATAACAAACAGTTTTTCCTTAGCGTAAAAACTTAACTACTTAGAATATTTCATAAACTTAACTAGCATTCTGTTGACAGATTCAAAAGTGAATAAACAAAGGCAAAGCAAATATTAAATAATACAAAACAAGAAATGTTGATCTTATTAGGAATGGCAACATGGTTAAGTAACTCAGCAAATCCCCTGTTGCTTTCCTCTCTCCTCTTCCAAAAAAATTGCTCTCTCTACAACATCTGGATTTGATTTGATCTCATGCAAATTTTTTATTTTATTTATATTTATCTAATTTTGAAAAAACATTTTTGTACGCGTGCGAAGATTTGTCTTCATGTAATATTTTTATTTTTTTGGACCAAAAAATCTTTGATCCAGCTTTTAAATAATTTTTAGGTTTTGTTTTGTGGTACTGAAACTCAGCATGTGAACTTATCCTAAAAATATTTGTTTTCTTTTCATCTTAGTTCCATCTCTTGCTGGTAAGTCCTTTTAATGATGATTTTTTGGATATTTTTGAAAGAATTTGATGTAGTGAACTGTTTCCTTTAAAAAAAATTATGTTTAACTCTGTTCTCTCTCGATTCTCCATCAGGTATTAAACACTTCTGATTTTAGTTTGATTCATGTCATAATTGACCGATTCTGAATAAAGGAAACAAAAGATGTACTTCAGATGCTTGTGCGTGGCCTTGAAAAAAACAATTAAATTTTCTTAATTTGTTATATATCTAAAGGAAATAACAAAGTTATTATTTTTTTTTTACAGGAATTTTTAAGAAAATACTATTTACTTCCAAAGAAAAACATTTGCAGAATTTTAATATGGATTTAATGTAACCAAATTTGAGAAATTTAAAGTGTAGTATGGGGGACACTCGGCACAGTCTTTTTTTTTCTTTTTTTTCGACGACTTAAAAGCGGTCGCCAGGATACTTTATTCGGAATTACTTATTATTTGTTTTAGAATGAATTCGTTATCTCACCATGACATTTAGATAAAATCGCCAAATCCGTAGAAAAATCGCCAAATACAAAGTGGCCCTTCAAAACTACACTTGAGCCAAGTAGCTAAGCAATAACATAAATTATATTTCAATCTCTATTATTATTCTTATTTGAAAAAATTCAATAATACTTCTTTTTTCATTTTTAATCATATAAGATAAAGATACATAATTGAGAGTTTAATGTTAAGTTTTTAATATGTCAATTTATTATAGCCTACACATTCTTTTAAAGACTGATTTAAAAAAAAAGGTGGTTTGTAATTGAAATGTATGCTACAATTCGAGCAATTACAATTAACTTTAAAGAATGAGTAGTGTGTTGTTGAAAGCTGATTATTTGAAAGAAATTAGTATATTTTTATATTTCAAATTTTATTGACCTCTGATAATGCTATGGATTTCTGAAAAATTAAATGTTTTTCAAATGTTTTAATGCATGTTCAGAAAATAAAATTAATTTTTCAAATATGTAATTATAATTTATATTTAAGCCAATTTTTTCTACAATTAGCCAATGGTTGATAATTAGTAATAAAACTTTCCCAGTATTCTTGGAAATAATTGAAATATTATAAAAGACTAAAATTTATCCAACTAGTTGATAATGACATGTGAAAATGTTGTTTTATTGAGAACTTGTGTTATTTACATTTTAGTGTCTCTGCAGCATTATTTGTACCACATACATTGTGCCATTTTCCACTAAAATCTGGCTGATTGGTTTTCTGCAAACAAAATAAGAATCTTTGTTGCTTTGAAATCCTGAGCAATTCGCATTCCTTAAATTTTGCATAGTAGGTAAGTACCAAACTTATTTTAATAATAATGACTAGACATATTGTATTATTGTTAAACTCTGCATATAAGTTACATTTAAATTATTAAAATGTATATAATATATATTTCCACAGAATCTTTGTCTGCTAGAATATCAAATTCATGCATTCTCCATTTTTATTATTCATACAATAAAATGATAAGAATATACTTTAAAAATTTTATAGTTTGTGAATTATAAGGTATAATTTTTTGCTATGAATTTTATAAACAAATTTATGAAAAGAGCTACAAATGTTTGTGTGATATGCAAATAAAAGCTTGAGCACCATGTCTGAAATTAAAAATCAGTTCAGAATTTAACATCGTTATATTCTGAATTTCTAAATTGGTAAAAACTCTTGACACATTCAAAGTTTTTTTTTAAAAAAGAACTTAATGAACTTTTTTACATTTATGAAATAGATGGAAATTTTTTTTTTAATTCATTTAATTATTTTTAAAGTATGGAAGTGTTGTTACCAGAGAAACTATTATTCTGTAAATTTGAATGTATTAAAATTAATTTTGTAAAATTGACACTTTACTATTTGTAGTTATTAATATTATGATATCACAATGGTGTTTCAATATGAATTTATGGAAAAAATAGATAAATGGATTTTTTACTTGACTTCATTATTTATTTTATGCTTTAAGTATTACAGTATATGGTATGTAAAGAAAAAAAATTAGATTGCTGACTTTTGAAATAAAAAAAATGTTTGCATATTATTACAAGAGTGATATTATTTTTTAGGAATACTCTCAAATAAATGAAATATGAATCAGTTTTGTATAATACAGTCGAACCTTTATATAACGAAGTCGCTAAATTCCAAAAAAAAGTTTGTTATATGTTAAATTCGTTATATAGAGGTTCATCTTTAAATTTTCCTTATAAACCACATAAAGCAAATTTTAAATTCATAAACACTATATATTAAAAAAGGTAATTATTCATACCTTTTTATAAATTAATATATATTTATTTTATATATCTTACCTATCAAAAAGGAAGAAAGAAAAATTGCTAGGAAAATTTCTTTACATCTATATCCACTTCCTGAAGAATTAAATGTTTTTTTTATGCTCAAGCACTTACGTTTTAACATTTTTGAGCTACAAGAAATGAAGCTACCAGTACAACTGATCAACACTACAAATGTATTCCCATTATGTCGAATTTTTTTCGAAGCAGCTGCTTAGGAAGTATGCTATAGACTGATAAAATAGTTTATAAACACAAAGGCTCTTCCATTTACAAAATGCATTTAAAATATCCATTTTTAGAGGATTTAAACAATAATTTTTTAATTGAAGTAAAAAAAGTAATCTAAATTTGCTATTAGATAAAAAGATGATGGATGGAAATACCCTTAACCTGAATATGAATCTAACTTATTGCTTTTTGCATCAGCAAATCAGTTGCATCACCTCCTTTGCAGTTTCAACTCAGTGTCTCTCTCTTGTTTAATTTGCCATTTTTCCTTTCAATTTTTTAAAGAAGAATTTCATAGAAAAAATAAGAAATTGCAGTCTCTTATACTTTATACATATTTGCATCAAAGAACATGTGTTCACCTTAGAGAAATAGTATCAGTGAAACAAAATAAAATGATACAAAATCACACACAAAAAAAGTGGAATCTTCATTGTCTCTCGTGATATATTTTAAAGAGCATTTTATGATAATGCATCTATTTCTTATGTTCAATTAACCCTTTACCTGTTGCATAATTTTGAAGAAAACAATCATAAAAGTGCCTATTTTTTTTATTCAAGAAAATTTTATAAAACTAAGTGTATGTTCAATGTATGTATTTATTTTTGAATTTTGTGTAAATTTTTAGCTTAAAATAACAAAATTATTTATTTAAGAAGAGCCAACATTTAGGGTTTCTGTGACTGAATGTTGGTTTTCCAGCAAAGAGCAAAAATTAAAAAGCATGTGTTTTAAACATTAAAGGTTAATTTTATTATACTTATGCAATGTAAAAACACATTGCTAATTATTTTTTTTTGTAATATAAATATTAAAGCATGAGATAAAAAGACCAATATCACAGGTAGCAGTCAGATCCTTCATCACTTCTCTCAGGACTATTAACCAAACTTTCAAAACAATCAGTTATTTCTGAATCACTCTCATATCTCTTTATACTTAAAGTAGAATCCGCCTCACTTCCAACTAACTTCCAACTACTAACTCCATGATGTATACAATATTAAAAAATACATATATATTTTATCGCAATGCAACCCACATGTATACATGAAGAGCAGAACTAAGTAACTGAGCTAAGGTTACAAAAACATGTTGCTAATTTGTATGTTTGATTGTGCTAACATCTATGAAATAAGTATCTCTAAACACATTACTATTAATCTGGGGAAAAATAAATATGATTCCAGGTATAAGAAATACATAGTTTTAATCTTTTTAGAGCGTTACTTTTTAAACACTCCAGCCTGGAAATATCATGGGTGCAAAAAATAGAGGGGAGGAATTTCACCCTGTGATTTTGACCAGAGCAAGAAGAAAGGGGTTAAGGGATCTTACCAAGCGGAAATATTTTTTAAAAATTGACTACTATTCAGATACAAAAAATAATTCAAAAGTATTTCATTTGTAGTTTTTCTTTTTGGTTCTTTATTTTTAACATTACTGGATACCATAAATAATCTGGAATGGATTCCAGAGACAAACGTGTAAGACAAATTTTTTAAGTATTTTGAATACATAAATGCCACATTTATAGATGTCAATCTTCAAAAATTATCTTGTTAACAAAAGATGTTTACTAATAATTAAAATTTAATGCATTTTGGTTGGAAAATGTGCAGTATGTTACAAATAATTTAATAACAATTTTTAATTTTTGTTTCCAGAACTGTATAACTCAAGATCCATCATAAGTCTAAAAGCTGACTTGTTAACTCATTGTATGGATATGTGGTTATTTAAGTCATGAGTTTGTATATATGTTTCTCATCTTTCAAAAGATCTTCAAGCACTAGGACTAATTCAAATCGAAAAGTCATAATATTTTCAGTCTAATACAGTGAATAAGTACATAGTTATTTAAGTAAATGTGTTTAATGTGGAAATCAAGCTACTTCTTCACTGGTTATGTTTTGATTTATCATCAGAAAATAGAAAATATATTGTAGTGTGTTTTTCATTCTTAAGGTAAGGGGGTGGGGAACCTATCCACACATACAAGAGCTTCATATCATATGAATTGAGCATTATTATTGAAATATTATTCATTATTAATCCCCATTTAACTGGTATTAAAGATAAATCATGTGGAAAGTTTGATGTACTCCTTAAATTTGTTGAAGTGCAAAATCCTCATGTTGAGGTGCCCAACTCAGGTGTCATTCTCATCACTTGTGTTGCTTTAGAGTGCTATATTATTAAACTATCAATTAATTATTTCATAAAATTTAACAATGTATTGCTTCTTATAAATAAAATAAACTTTTTAAACTAATATTATTTAATTAATTATAATTTTAAAATAGCTTACATAATTTGGTATCAAAATTGCTTTTATTTAAGGTTTGAACTTTATAATTGTCAAATGTACTAATAAGGTCTGTGGCAAGGGTAGCCTGACTTGAAAGTTTTATTTTATTTTATTTTATTTGTGTGGAAATAGGAAAAGTCACATTTAAGGATTTTTCTTCATCATTTGACTAATATTTCAGTTGTAAGGCAGAAATAATTGTCTTTCTCATCTATATTAATCTTAAATATATCTTAATTGAAAAAACCTACCAAAAGTTATAAAATCATAACCCCCCTAGCATCCTTTTTTTATGTGCTTCCTCTTTTGTGCAGACATTTTTAATACAGACCATGTACCCTTTCAGATGTCTTTATAAAAAGTAATCATATTTCATTATGATGCACTTTTCATAATTTTTTGTATAATTAGCTGATCTTTTTTGTAAAATATGGTTTGAATATTGTTTCAGTAACTGTTAATTAAATGTATTGTATATTTCCAGTGAAAGTACATGAATACTGTATTTTGAAACCAACCAATCTTCAGAGAGACCAGAAAAGAGAAGTTAACTACAATTTCATATTTTGTGCAGTTCTGATATGCAACTAAATTTCATTTTACACATCAAATTTTTGGCTAAAAGAAATTACATTTGTTTGTTCAGTATTTTACTAAAGCTTTCAATTCAGTTTCTTTCCTTCACAAATGGAGGCAAATAAAAACACCTATATGTGTCAAGAGTGCAACAGAGAATTTTCTTTTCGTAGTAAATTAAATATGCATTTACTTACACACACAAATGAAAAGTCTTTCAGTTGTGAAATTTGCAAAAAGGCATTCTCCGTAATCATACTTTGAAAAATCATTTGCTCATACACTCTAAGAAAAAACCTTTTATTTGTGAAATCTGTAATAAAGCATTCTCTCGAAGGGAAGATTTGAGAAAACATTTGCGTATTCATACTCAAGAAAAACCTTATGTTTGTGGTATCTGCAAAAAAGCTTTCTCTGTTAGTAGTTCATTACGAATACATTTGCGTGTTCATACCTCTGAAAAGCCTTATGTTTGTGAAATTTGCAAAAAGGGCTTTTCCGTAAGTTCTAACTTAAAACGTCATTTGCTTGTGCACACTATGGAAAAAAAATATGTTTGTGAAATCTGTAATAAAGTGTATACTCAAAATAGTAGTTTAAAAGTGCATTTACGTTCTCATATAAAGAAAAAGCCTTGTGAAATCTGCAATAATACTTTTTGTAGTCTAAGAGAACATTTGGATATTAATACCAAAGAAAAATCTTATGTTTGTGAAATCTGTAAGAAGTCCTTCTCCAAAAGTTGTGATTTAAAAAGACATCTATATATTCACACGAATGAAAAACCTCATGTTTGTGAAATTTGCAAGAAAGCCTTCTCCTTAAGTTCAAATTTGAAACGTCATTTACTTGTACATACTATGGAAAAAAGTTTTGTTTGTGAAGTGTGCAATAAGGCATTCTCTCAAAACAGCAGTTTAAAAGTCCATTTGCGTATTCATAACAATGACAAGTCCTCTTTTTGTGAAATCTGTAACAAGTCATTCTGTTGTCCAAAAGTACACATGCGTATTCATACCAACGAAAAGCCTTATGTTTGTGAAATTTGCAATAAGGCTTGTTGTAGTAGTGGGGATTTGAAAAAACATTTCCGTATTCACTCCAATGAAAAGCCATATGTTTGTGAAATTTGCAACAAGGCATTTTCTCAGAAAAGTAATTTAGGAAAACATATGCTTGTTCATACGAATGAAAAATCTTATGTTTGTGAAATTTGTAACAAGGCATTCTCTCAGAAAAGTAATTTAGGAAAACATATGCTAATTCATACCAATGAAAAGCCTCATGTTTGTGAAATCTGTCAAAAGTCTTTTTCTTCTCATGATCGTTTAAATAAACATTTGTGTTCTGACAATAGTTAGGAGTTTTATACAGGAGGAGGTACATTTCTAAAATGGCTGTCTAATGAAATAATCTTTTTGAAAATTCATTTGTTCATGCGGAAGAACAATCGCATTTTTGAGAAACCACTGACTGTGTTATTTAAATTTGGGGTAAGCATTGAGACTGATTAATGGTCATAAAGCTTTTAATTTAAATTGTGAAGTAGGACATTTTTATTTTAGGTGCTTTTGAATTCTGACCAAAGTTAGTTTTCTTTTTTCATATTCATATCACTAAAAATATTTTTGTTATTTTTGAGATTATTTATTTTGAACTATAAATTATAAATATATTTCAAGTACCAAAAACCTGAGAACTGTTTTTTTTTTCCTTCTTATTTTTGATTATTTATCTTATAATAATTCCAAAAGTTATGTTGATTTTTACTTTTGTGAAAATATATTTTAATAAAAAAAATATATCAATCATATTGAAAATATGTTTTTTTATACCTTTAGATAGAAACAAACGTATAATTCAGAAGTATTATTACAGTTATAGTTAAAGTATTTATGCTTATCATTATTTTCATCATACATGAAGGGGTTTTATAAAAATTTAACTATTACTAAAGAAATGGAGATTGAAAATTAAATTTTTATTTGTTATTCTTAAGGGGACATATGGTACCCTGTACACTATTATTTTATTTATACATTTATTCGAAAATGCTTACATGTGCTCTATTCACTGGTGTAGCTAGTCCTGAGTGGGCCCTGTATCAAAACTTCTTGGGGCCTCTTAACATTTTGTGGTTTTTCGCTTACGCATTTTGGGGGCCCTATATCATTGATATGGCAGTAGCTACGCCCCTGACTCTATTTAAACTCGCATGAAATATAAGCATTTCAGAAGAAAAACACCATTCTGTACAAACAATTATTTTAAATCTTTAAAAGTACTTCAGTACTTTAAAATTCCTACTACTTTTACAAATGAATATATATGAGAAGAAATATTTTAATCTTCAAGTATATATAATGGTTAAGCAAAAATAAAATTCGTGCTTATATTTTTTCTTTGCGAACAACCTTGGCAAACGTTGAACAACATTGTCCATCTCCCTTGCTCAAAAAATGTTTCACTTTATAAAGTTCTTTTTTAAAAAATAAATTCATATCAGAATGACAAGATATCATAAGGCATACACATATTGTGTGTGTGTGATAATATAGTAGTAAGTAGTACCATAAAAAATATAATTTAAGTGTACAAAATTAAAATGTTAAGAAACAAAGTAATTACAAAAAGAAGCAATATCATAAATGAAATTTTTTTTTTAAATTGCTGTTTATTAAGTGTAAAATTATGTGCATACACTTTTTGCTACCTTATTTTTAAGTTTAATAACTTTTCAATGTATTTCTTAAAAAGTGTAAGTCTTTTACTTTATTTTGTTGATTCTCTTTTATGGGTTGAGGCTGTGACTTTTTTCTGTTATAAATTCTAAATGTTCAGATTGTTTGCTAATAGTTCAGATTAGTAAAATTTTGATTATTCAAGTTTAGTTGATCATCCTCATAGCTGTTGAGTAGGGAAAGTTAATTTAATAAATTCATTAACCTTATCATTTGTGTTTGCAGTTATTTCTTGATTTGTGTCATGGTAACTACTGTTGTAAGTTCGAGTCACAACCTCTCGAGTACGGAACACTCGAAGTTTGATAGTCAGTCTGTGGAAGACCATTACAAGTGTGGTATACATTTGACTATTTATTAGCGCTCTAAAACAACATGAAGGCTATTAGCGATGGACCTCTAATTTTTAACCTCGGTCAAGTAATAAGGACGACACGAGTTGGTACAACACTTTTCTAATTTTCTCGCCATACCACATAATGTATTACCATATTACATTAGTTAACAATCTTTTAATCTGTGGAAATTGCGTGCAGGGGTTCCTTGAAATGACATACGAGGCGTGTCCGGAAACTATATCTATAAATACCGTTCTGGAAAAACTGGAATAAAAAATCTTTTTGCCGGACAATTTTTTTTATATATGAAGGAGCACGTAGGAAACTATTTTTCTAGATAATTATCATTGTTGTTCACGTACATTTGTCATATCGCGAAACCAGCTTGTCAATATTCTTTTCAAAGAAAGATACCGCCAGTGAAGAGAGTCGTTACTGAACACCTGTGTGTGTCTACAAGCTGACGATGAATTTAAACTATAATTTAACATTCCTTCTGTTTTAAATTATAGTCACTACACTCAAGACTAAAGTAAAACATCTGTATCTCTCTATCTACCAAAACCTCTAACTACCTTTGTCCCCTTGACATCGTAAGGGTGAAAGGGATGTCCATTGTGACTTCACTCCGGGATGGAAAGAAAGTTACTAGTGAAAGATATGCAAACATATTAAATTTCACGCATTAGCATATATTCTTGCCTCGAACCCTTCAACTTTCAACATAAAAGAAAACTGTCATTAAATATACAGAGTACAAAAAAATAAGATACATTAAATGAAATACCAAATTCACACCCAATATTTCAGAAAATATATCAAATTTTTTCGTAACAAACAAAAAGTATTTTTCAAATTTGATCTAAATGCCGCCCCGGCCAGGAGTCCGGCCTAAAGCCGCCCCTGACTGTAACTCTATTCCTTAAGAGTTCTTTTTTTTTGTCTGCCGTTTTCGAAGACCTTTCTTGCAATAATGCTTATTTGCCTTTAATAATAATAAAAAAAGACTAAGGTCCTTTTTTTGTATGCTTTCTTTCTTTTGTTCGTAGAGTGAGACCAGAATTCACGAATAAGCTGTATATCTTCGATCATGTCTTATGGAGTAAAAAATGTGAAAAGTGCCTATTGCGACCCCTTTCATACTTGATACTTTTACATGTAATATCGCCTCGGTTACCTTTTCGCTGGAAATGGCAAAACTTACACACGATAGGTTAATAACTTATCTCTCTCCAATGTATAGTCTCGTCGAATTCTAGAAATTTCTCATATATATAAGTCATTTTCTTACTGAATACATGACAAGGTTCAGATATTTTTCATGTCATTTTTTCTTATTTTCCTGAAAACGAATAAAATGATTATGGTGCTAGGATTTAAATGCTGACGGTAGCATATTCCATTTCGGGTCGTTACTATGGTCTTTTCGGGTGTGTCAAAGCAGTAGCTTGCTTGGTGAAACAGACATTGTTGCATCTAACCGTAAATTCTAGCTTCGAAGTTCCCCTCTTACTACTTAAACAATTTAATTTCTAGGATTGTGCTCATGGTTAATCCTATTTTTATTTTTGTTCTTTCCTGAAATTTTTGTTAAAGACAATGAATAAAAGGGAACCAAGTTCTCGCATCAGATGATGGTTTTTATGTAACGATTAAATTCATGTATCCTTTGCAATGCTCTACAAGAAAGAATTCATTTTTCATCATGATATATATTTCCGAACACTTTCCAATTTTTAATGGGATATGGATAGTTACTCTAATTTGTAAATCATGATGTGAATTTTTATTAGGTAACTATTAGTGTGTTGGATTTCACATATATGGATTACACGAATTCTATTTAGAAGACATCAGGTCTTTAGATACCCAGAAAACATTTCGGTAATAATGTATTTCATGAAAAGCTGTAGTACATCCGACTGGATTTTATTTTACACTTCAAGTTATAAGCATAATTTTTTCCCATAGGTTTTGAGTATTTTATTAAAAAACGCATTTTTTTTTCTTTTACGGATGGATATACAAGGGAAAGCATCTGTATGTGTCAGTAACAGAACAAGTTGTTGCAATCGCTAATCATATAAGAGAAAAATTTGGGAAAAAATTCTTCAAAGTCATCCACAAATTCTCCGAAATATATCCAAGTTCTTAATCAGCAATTAAAACGTTTGCATACAATATTTTCAATCCTGTTAATATATCATACTGCTACAAAAAAAAACATGTTCAAAGCTTACAAAACAGATCAATCCGGATTAATCTAAGCACCCCTTGATACATCTCTGGAAAAAATTTTCAATGAGATCTTAAAATTCATTTTATTTGAAAGAGAAACGAGGGTTTGTTTTAACCTTCCAGAGCAATGCAGGACCGAATTATCTACAACCAGTTGAATGTCAGTGACCTGTCTGGCTTACACAAATGCGCACAAAACATCCTACTAATGAACGCCATAGAAATTGTTCATTCTCTGATTCTAAATTACTTACAACCATCTGTTCTTCCTGCGTAAATATCAAATAGTGATATTTAAATAAATATGTTTTTCTCTCATCCATGTTACATATATTGAAAATAAGAGGTTGGTTCCACTGGCTTTCTTATTTTTTATATTCTTGTGTAATTATTCAAAAGTCTTCTGAAAATAATTTCATCATAATTCACACTTCAGATAATAAAATAAGTCAAAATATTCTTTCCAGTATCTCCTGACTTGTTAATTTTATTTGTAAAACATGGTGTGAATTAAATTTCATAAGCAGTTGATTGAAGGCAAGTTATGTCCCTCTCCCACGCATCAGTGTACTTGGATAATATTGTGATACCAACTAATCTTCAAAGAAAACCATAAGAAAAAGAAGCTTTCTGATTTTTCATTCTATGAAAAGTTCTGATACCTAACTGTGTGTGGGTTTCATTTTATGCATCAATTTTTCAAGTAATAGAAACGTGTTCCTGTTATGTGCAGGAGGACTTTGAATAATTGCATTATTTTTCTCTTACAAATGGAAACCGCTTTTCTTGTCAAGAGTGCAACAGGGCTTTTTCCAATAGTTATAATTCAATTAGGCATATACGAGCTCACACGTACGAAAAGCCTTATTGTAAAATCTGCAAAAAGACTTTCTTCCAGACTGCTGGTTTGAAAATTCATATCATTGTATACGCTAAGTAAAAAGAGCTTTTGTTTGTGAAATCTGCAACAAGGCATTCTCTCAAGCTAGCAATTTGACACAACACATTTGAGTATTCATGCCAACGAAAAGCCTTATGTTTGTGAAATTTGAATTAAGGCTTTCGCTTGGTCTGATAACTTGAAAAATCATTTGCTTGTGCGCATGAAGAAAATGACTTTTGTTTGTGAAATCTACTATTAGACGTACTCGACGCGTTGCGTGTTCATGCCAACAAAAGGCCTTATGTTTGTGAAGTCTGCAAAAAGGCTTTCTCCCGGAGTAATTATTTGAAAAGTCATTTACTTTACGCAACAATAAAACACCTTTCGTTTGTGAAATCTGTTACAAGGCGTTTTTCTAAATAGAGTAATTTGAGAGTTCATTTGCGTGTTCATACCACCGAAAAGCCTCATATTTGTGAAAAGGTATTCTGTAAAAAAGTAGTTTGAGTCTTCATTTGCGTACTCATGCCAGCTAAAACTGTGTTCGTAAAATTGGCACGAAGGTTTTTTTTTTTTTTGTGCTTTTCATAAGAACGCAAATCTTTTGCTTGTGAATTTTGTAAGAATGTGTTTTTTCTTTTTGGTGCTTTAAGAAATTATTTTATGCTCTCAGGCACAAAAGTCAAAGTGCACCTGCAAAATTATTATTTTTATGTGAACAATTAAAAAGTTTCATTTTGTCTCTTATTGATTTTTCTCTCCCTTTCACACATATTTGTGAATTAATAAAAACATTTGAAACTGAAAGAAAAAAAAAAAACAATTCCTTTAATAAATTCAGAATTCAAATGAGTCTTTCAACTCGACGGTTTGGAAATACTGCCCTAAAACATCAGGATCTTCTAAGAGAATAGTTGATGTTGCAGTGAATGAGGCAGTAGTAATGTATATATAATGATAGAATGGCTGGTCGTTTGGATATTATGAAACACATCTGGGTTGTAAATTAGGTCACTTATTTTTCTGTCACTTATGCTTTTCAGTCCGATAATGCTCGAATAAAAGAAGCCGAAATGAAGTCTAGGTCTTCAACATTAGATGCTCGTAGGGCTTTGAGAATGCGAAAAAAGCCATGCATGAGCATTTTGTTGAAATAGAAGGTGTGACATATGAGGCGGGTGCATTTTAAGTATTAAATAATTGTATTTTGTTGTATAAAATTACAGTGCATTGTTTAAACGTGATTTTCTCAGTTTCTATTTTTCACACTTTCCCGCAAGATTAAAAAAAAGTTTTGACTGTAGAGTTCTAAAATTTTATATGGGTATTGTACTTGTTTTTTATTCTGTGAACCTTAGATTTGTTAATGGAATGAATAGATTTTATTTTATAGCATGATAGATGGAAAAAAAAATTCTTATTATAAATTTTATGACTTCTAAATTTTTAAATTTTTTTAAATGGGGTAGAAATTTAAAGCTTGAGGTTTACAGAATAAAGGCATTATTTAGCTTTAATTTGGTATATAAATGTAGATTCTACTGTACATCTTTCAAAAGTTATCTTGCGGGAAACAGAAGGTAAGTTCTTTTTTTAAAAAAATTTTGTGTGCATATTCTGTGTTGTTAAAAAATTTTTTTATCAAATTAAAAGCAAAAATTGACTAAGTATTTTAAACTTTGAACTTTTTTGTACAAATTGTAAAAAAAAACCCATTAGAATATGGAAAAATCATTGATTTATGTTGAATCGGAAAAAGTATGTCGAAATGTACAATTTTTGGTTTCGAAAGGTACTATGTCCCCTTAAAGCATTTATACAAAAAGTGACTGATTCATGGGCATTAACTTTTAGTTTGAATAGAGTCAACTGATAATTTTGTTCATTAACTGATTTATTTTATCCTTCGTCACATTCCTGAGGAATTTTTATACAATAAATATGTGAAATCTGACAAAACTTTTTCGTTTAAAGCTTGAGTATTTTTGTATCATGAGCTTTATAAATAATACGTAATTTGGAAATAAATTTCAAGTATTTTAATTATTTTTTTTAACTCCCCTCCCTCTTTTACTTTTAATTTATTCCATTTTTTGATAATTACGGCTGGATGACGTTCGTAATGAAAGAAAAGGATTGTGCAGTGTAAAAGCATCCCTTCTACCCTTTTTAGGAAAGTTTTCTATTTATCTGTCTACCCGATTTAGGCAAATGTATCTCTTTATCCTTCTATTTTTGCTTAAAACTAATAATAATGGTTTAATTTGAGTTTCCCTTCTCTTTTGGAAAAGGAGATGTCCATTTTGTGGTCATCAATAGCTGCATCGTATTATAAAATTTTCTTGGAAGTTAAAACTGAAAATTTAATGACTGCTGCGAAAAATTTGCTTAAATATCATGATTCTGTGATGTTATTATTTTCTCAAACTCAATTAGTTAATAATAAAATTTTTAAAACAATATAGCTCTAGAGAAAATCGTTTTTAACTTATAGATAGAATTATCGCAGTAATCCTCTCAAATATTTAAATAAATGTGAGAATAAAAGTTTTAAAAACGAATTTTTCATTTAGAGATGCTCTCAAGGATGGTAATCGAAATTTTACATAATTTGTAAGAATACAGATGCTTCTTCACATTTTACAACCCCTGTAAATTATGCAAAGGATATAACAATTTTTTTTAAAAAAAAATAGAGTTACATGATTAAAGAGAAAGAAAAATCATCATTAAAAAGTAGCATCTGCCTCGAAGTTCTAATTCTACATTTAAACATCCACACGAAAATATGCTCAGATTTAACTCTGCTTTATTCTAGTTGAAATGCCGAATGTAATTTTCTGGATTTAGATATTTAATACATTCACACCCGCACGAAAGTGAGATTCATTGAAAACGATGTGACTATGAAAAGATTTTCTGATGAATATGTATGCAACAAATGTATGAAAATATGTTTTGAAAGTAAAGATTGAAATTATCAAGTTATGAAAAATAAAAATACGATATTTCTTGATATAGTTATTAAATTCAACAAAAAGCGAAATGTTTGGTAATATTCCCAAGGAAGGGGAATATGTTTTCGTAAGTTACTGCATTTTTTTATTTATTGTAATTATTAGAAAGTAGCTTATATCGTTAATAAATCGGCAAATCTGGTAACGCAAACACAAATCCTTTTGCTTTCTGAATTGCCATTTAGAAAGACGCATAACACTTCCGCAATTTGCGGCTACTATTTTCTGATTCACTTTTAAATAGTTGGGAAAATATTTAGGCAACTTTGACCTATCATTTTTGTTAAAAGTGATTAAAAAATTTCGACTTTGCCTTTAAATAACTTTTAGGTTTTGTTTTGTGGTACTGAATGAGCTGATGCAGTGAAGGAATGGACAGGCAGACAAACTTGCAAGATCGGTAACGGAATCTAATGCTTACATTGACTGGATCGCCCCTGAAAATATCAATACTAGTAATTTCCGAAAAAGATTAGGAAAAACCATTGAGAATTATAATACCAGAAAATATCACAATGCTTTAGGAAACCTCCCATCTATAGAAATAATATCTATTTGGACCAGAAGAGAAGAGATATGAGGGATTGGCATTATTAGTAAAATGATTGTAACTCCAGGGCTCCTTTATAAAAATCAATTAACAAATAATCCTTATGAAACCCCTGCAAAGAGAATAACGATATGGAACACATTCTCTTAATTTGTGACAAATATGCTTCTCAAAAAATAACTTGTGGGATATACTGAAGATAGATCCATGCAATAACATCATCTTCAGAGAACTTTGGAATTTTTTTACAGAAGATGAAATTTTTTTATATTTATTTATTAAGAAAGGAAAGACGCAAAGAATATTTACATAGATTTCTATATTCATTTCAAGGGGAGATAATAGCCTTTGTTGCTCCATAACCCACAAAACCTGAACTGAACTGAACTGATGCAGCGAAGCGCATCCTGTGAAACAGTTTGTTTTCCTCAAACTTTGAGTTTATCTGACAAAGGTGAGTTTAATGATTATGTTTTGTGTGTGTGGGTGCTGTGTTGAAAGATCTTGATGCAAAGTGTAAACTGTTTTCTAAAAAAACTATGCTAATCTTTCTCACAATTGAGTCAAATTTTGAAAAAGAAAGCGAGATATATTTTCGAGCAAAGAGTTTTTGTTTGTTTTCTTAAGTTATTATTTTAATAAAATAAATAACTTAGAATTATTTTTAGCAGGAATTTTATAAAAATAGAGTCTTACCAAGTTTCAAGTCAAAGCAACTTTGTGGAGTTTTAATATTAATTTAATGTACTTTATTTTGTTCCAAGTTTAAGACATTTATAGGTTTCTTATGAAATACATTTTGATTTCTGTTAAAAAAAATATTCAATAATACTTTTTAAAAACTTTATTTTATCATATTAGATGCATGTGTACATAGGAGAAAGTTTAATATTAAATTTTTATTGCATTGATTCTTAATAGCCCACATTGTTTTACAGATTTTCTTAAAATGCAGTTTATAATTGAAAGAAAAGAAGTACTAGAAGTGGAAGTAATGTAATTGTAACAATGATTATAAACTCGTAAGAATGTATAGTGTTTTTTGAAAATTGATTTTTTATTTGGAAGAATTGTTAAATATATTACTTTATTTTTCCAGTTACATAGGTATATATATAGAGAGAGAGAGAGAGAAATAGATGATAAATTTCCCTTTAAATTCAAATATTTTAATTCATATTCCAAACGAGAAATGTAAGCTTCTAAAAACTTAAATATAGGTTTTGTTTAAATCAACTTTCATCCATTATTAGAAGATAATTGAAAATCAGTAGCAAATTACCCAGTATTATTTGAAATGATTGAAAAATTTAAAAGGATTAAAATTTATTTTACTACTTGATAATAACAAGAAATTAAATGTATGTTTATTTATTTTTTATTTTAGAGGTAATAATTTAGAGAAATTTATTTTTCTAAATGTGTCTAGTTCAACACTAACTTGACATGTTTCATCATTCCGTAAATCACATTTTGTATTTTAAAGATAAAAATCTGTGATATTTACATATTATCACAACCTATTAGAGACGTTACATAAAACAAAGCACATGATTGCCAATTCAGTGACACATGTGAAATTGGGGTTCCCAATTTGGCAAGATATTTGATCATTGGCATTGTTGGGATAGTATGTAAGTACCATTTTTCTTATTTTATTCATACATTAAATGATGATAAAATAATGTATTTTAAAAATATTGAAATTTAGAGAATGAAATTTATAATTAATTGCAAGATATAATTTTTTGTGTTGATTTTTCAGTTATTAATCTTTTTATAAATGTATTTACATGTGTGGTATGTAAACAAAACTTGAATAGAATGTATAAAATTTAAAAAAATCAGCTCTGTATTAAATGAGTCACTGTAATTGTGGATGACAGGTTTGCTCCTTGAAGCTATTTTTGATAATTCTTTGATAGATTTTTTATAAAAATTCCTTGTGAAAATGACTTTGCTTTTAACTTTGCTTCTGATTGTTTATTTTTCATTAGTTTTTTGGAGAACATTATATAATTTTACTATCACTGCATTTATATATTGTTAAATTAGTCATTTGTAATTTTGTATAGAATTTCAAATGAATCATTGTAAAAAGTACTTAACCAATTTTATGTAATATTTTTGTAGCACTGTGGGCTTTTATTATCTTCAATACTTTTGTTTGTAGTATTTTGATCAAGCTAAACCAAGTTATCTTTTTTTAGTGTTGTTTTTTTTACTTCTGTTAGAGTTATGTCTTATTCAGTTTAACACTGTCTGATGTATGTTATTGATGACAGGATTTAATGAAATGCTCAGCTGTGGATTTTTTGGTGATGGATTCTTAAGCAATAAATGAATTAGATCTCTTTCCGGTTAATTGTTGTAAAATAGCCAGTACTGAAAATTTTTACATCTTTACTCAAGATTGAAACATTTTGTATTATTTTTTAATCTATCTGTATTGTTTTGCTTTCTATTTATGAATACATTTCCATTATAATTTGTACACATATCAATTTTATTGATTCATTTCTATTCATCTTTTGGATGCTCATTTTCTATTTTATTTTAAAGGTTATGTTTCTGCTAAATCCTATTTTCATTTGGAGGCCAAATTGCTGGCCAATTGCTGAAAATTATTTAAAAGATTAAAGATTGAGCTTTTTTTATTTCAAAAATTATTCTTTTAGAGGTTATCTTGATGGAAATAATTTATTTTAAGAATATTATACTTGGTAGATGGATTATAGATCTTTATTTTTAAGAATTTAACCCTATGTAAAGAACTGTACTAGAGCTAGTTCCTTAAAATAAATAAAGTGAATTTTCTCCCTTGTTGAAATATTTACATGTAAACATCTCCAGTTTTCAGAGTTGCAGAAAAGTCTTTTAGAAAATTTCATTACTGTTTGTATTCAGTTTTTTCTTTCCATGTTTTCTAAATCCTCGGAAACCTTTCGACCCGTTGAAGCTACTCAGAAATGTAAGAATAATACTAAATCTATTGGACTTTTTTAAAAGTAAGTTTTTGCAATAGTTTGTATAAATTCTGTACTTTCAGTTTATTCTATAATTTATAGTTAATAATGTATGATAATTATGCTAAGTATTAAGATGATTCAACTTAATATTAGTATTCTGTAATATTTTTGAAATAACAGATTTGTGGGTATGAAATAATGCAATAAAGGTGAAACTAATTTTTTGCCATTCATAAAAAAATGCTGCTAATTTAATATAGGAGTGCAATGTGCCAAGTTGTTGTTTATGTTCACCAAGATGGGCGATAGCATTACAATATGGTTACCTTGATATTTTTGTCATGTGGTAATATGGTTGTGCCATGGGGAGAACATATATTAAAGTTAATTTTTACTGTTTTTTTCCCCATGGTAACTCTTTTAAATTCAGATGGTTTGAATTTGATTTCTTTAAAAATTTAATCATTTCCATTGCATTTGTTCTTCAAGCTACTATTTCCAAGCTGTATTTTGTGCTATTTTTGAAAATGGATATTTGATATCTTTGGTAAGTACTAGTATTTTTTTTTGAAGAATGAATGCTGTGCTTTCAATTATTGCTATAAATTGCACATTTCCACTTAATTTTATTATTTAATAATGCATTTTTCAAGTTCCCTGTTTGATGAAATTCATTGAAGGAACTTGCAGTTTTTAGAATATTGCAAGTTATTAGCTCTTATTAATTGATATTCATTATTAATTTTTTAATATATATTATGTAATTATTTTATTTATAATATAAAAAATAATTACGTATAATAATTAGTATATTATATAATTTATAATAATATATATATTTTTTTATTTATAAATAGTACAAATGCTATTTATATTTAAAATTATTATGTTATTTATTTAAAATTTTTATTATATGTTATTTCTAATTATTATATTATATAATTTATAATAATATATATATATATATATATATATTTATAAATAGTACAAATGCTATTTATATTTAAAATTATTATGTTATTTATTTAAAATTTTTATTATGTTATTTCTTATTATTATATTATATAAGCGTTATTATACATAACGATTACATATATTAATATATTATATATAATTACTGTAAAATTATGCTGTATGATTATTATATATAATTATTATTATTATATAAGAATTATATGAATATTATCATGAATCATAATTACTATTAAATTATATTATATGATGATAATAATATATTACATATAATATATATATATATATATATATAATCTACACTATTAAAATTCGAAGGGAAACAAACGCCTATTTTTTCACGAACCACACGACGCAGAAACTCGCCGAAGGTACCAAACGATCGGGAATGATCCGAAGAATGCGTTTTGACCATTTATATTCCGATATTGCAATTAGTTAAAAAGATATTAATTAAAATCTTTTAAGCGCATAATTATTTTACCCTTGTCGGTATTTTTTCCGCCCAGTGGCGAAGTTTCAATTTTTCGACCTCTTTTTTTTTATTATTATTTTTTATGTCAGACGTTTTTAAAGCACGATCTAATTTTTTTATGAGATACAAAAAATAATTACAGAGTCGGGACGATCATTTACTTCGCTACGATACGGTATAATTTATTTTAAAAAATAATGATATTTTCTATTTTTTACGATTTTTTCTAAAATGAATCAAAATCTATACGTTTTTATGAAAATAATTTCTTAATTATTCCGTTTGCATTTTCTTTCGCGTTAATGAAATGATATTATGCACTAAAAAAGTTTATGCTTTTCTCTTTTAGAATCAGTCATTTAAAAAATAAAATGTCAAAAACTTTATTTTTGTACGGTTTTTTCAAAAAATACTCAAAATTTTATTTAAATACTTAATAACTTCTTTATTTATAAAAATAATCTCGCAAAACCTTTTTTCCTTGTGTAGAACGATATTATCCGTAATCTGTTCAAAGATTGAAAAAATTGCTTACAAATTACGGTTTTTTTAAAAAAATTATGTTTTTTCGTTTTTTACCCTTTTTGCAAGAGTTAATTTTTGTAGTATTTTTTATTTCATTTTTTTAAAAAAAATTTACTGTAGTTTGCAATTGACATGTGAAGTTTGAAGGCATTCACTGAAAAAACATGCTCTTAAAAAATTTTTAAAATGTCATTTGAATATCCATTTGATGTCAAGATCGCGTTACCTAATATAAGTTCTCGAGTTCAGAAATCGACGGGTGTGTATGCGCGATGGTTAAGGTCACTCTTTTCGCGTCAACTGACAGATTTCTTCATTTGGGTTATTGAAGAACAGTGGAATAAAAAACCTTAAAAATTATGAAATATATTTTTTATCACATAGTATATTGTCTTTTTGAATGATTTTATACAGTGAATGTAAATAAATCTCCAGCCTTTTTACTTTTATATATTTTTAATTCGCCACAATTCTGTATAATGTTGTTGTTTTTCTTTTTTTACAAAACAATGAAACTTTGCATATTGTGACGACGCCGATCTCTTCCCCCTATTTGCTAACAGATCCCTTGCCGACAGACGTTGCGAAAATTCCAGGAATTTCCCTAATTGCTGGGAAGGAATTTCGTAACTGGGTGGTCGAGTTTCGGAACCTTTTTCCCGAGCTGACCGGACTGTCGAAAGAGGCGCCTTAACATTGTGTTTCCATTTTCCCGCAATTCGGTGACGACGGCGCGTCTGAAAACGTACAAATGTGCACCCAGCTTTGGCGTCTCATGGACGAGAGAACAGGAAACGAGACCGATTTGGCGCGGCAGAAGGGTAAGAGATCAAGGGAGCCGAGATCGGAAGGCGCAAAAGAACAAGAGGGGTTGAGTCCGACAAAGAGATCAGAGAAGGATGACTAGGAGAAATAGAGAGTATATAAGAAGGGCGAGAGAGTCCGGACAGGAGACTGGATTTTGAAGGGAGCCGTTTGGACGTCCCTTGAGCGATAGAAAAAAGCAATATCGAGCACGCGAAGTACAACGGTCTCCTAACTTGGAAGATCAGGGAACGGAAGAGAGTGCGAAAGAGCACGGCGAATTTGGAGCCAGCGAACTCACACAGACTCGGTGTGGAATTACCGAGAGTGAACCCTTTGTACTCACGATTTGAATAGGACTTTTCTCTAGCGAGCGAAGTTACGCCCTTATTTTATGTGAAAGAGACTCGAAATCATTACGGACCTTTTGCTATTGAATTGTAAAGGAATATACCATTTTATTTTTTTGATGATTTTCATACTGAAATAAATGGTTATCCAAGAGCTGTGTGAAATCATTACAATATAAATAAATTTATTTAAAAAAAGGTTCATTGAATATTTTAAATCATATTTTAGAAAATTATTTTGCGTTTTAAGAAATAAAATAATTACTGAATTATATATATATTTATATTATACTTTATAAATATAATTATTAATAAATAATACTTTTTGTAAAAATATGTTATAGTAAATATTAAATGATATTTTATGTAAAAATTAGTTACAAAAAGTTTTGTAACATGATATACAATATAATATAAATAAAATATTAAATATCTATACACGAGATTTTCTCTTTTACTGCTACTTCTTAAGCAAACGGTATGTCACAATTATTTGCTAAATGAACAATTATTTCAAAACCTAAAAAGGAAATTATTGTTAAAATAATGAATATGTTAGTTTTGTATAATATACTTTTGTTTTTTGTCCGATACTTGTTTAAATAATTTACTAAACACAGTGGAATGAAAATCTATAAAATTAAAATAAAATAAAAAAAAAATGTTTTTATTAGATATTTTTTTTTTTTTTTTCCTTTTGAATGTTTTTTTCAGTACATGTAAATATATATCTAGGCTTTCCTCCAAACTGTATTTTTGTAACTTATATATATGTGTGTGTGTGTGTGTTTATTCAAGCATTAAAAAAAACAATCGTTTCAATAGCTATCTGTAAATTTTTCTTTTTTTTATTACTTATAGAAAATGGATTTTAATTAATTATATATATGTTTTTTTTAAAATGATTATTTCATTACTAAATTAATTATTTGTTAATTAAAAAGTACATCGTCTCTTATTTTGGATCAAAATACATTTTAGAGACATTTTCAACGTATAACATATGTAACGATTGATTGATTCATGAAAATCACTGAAATTTATTTTGTTATTTTAGATTCTTAGAAACTAACTATTATTAAAAACGATGAAAGTTTTTTTTTGGGGTTTTACCCTTTCATCAGAATCGTTTTATTTTTTTTTTTCACATTAATAATTTTTTTAAATAACGAATATTGTTTTTTTTAAGTCATACATCGAAATTTGAACTATATGTATCTTAGGGGGGGGAAAGGGGGAAAAATAATTGTACACTAAAAAAAAAACCCATTATGGGGCTAGAGAGGGGGAAAAAACCTGTCTTAAATCGAAAATAAGTAGAACAAGTTTCGAAAAGGGAAATTTAATGGGGAAAAATTTTGAAATCACTCAAATTGCGCTACAAACCAAAATTTGGCGTTATGAGGGAAAAAAAAAACCCGTGCAACGCCGGGGCCCTGCACTAGTATAGTTTTACACTGGAAACCAAAAAAACTGGTACGGCTTGTGTATGCAGATAAAGAGATATGGAATCAATCACGTACGGTGCGCCGGAAAACCATATAATACAACGAGTTCACACAGGTTGATAGTTACGCTGCTACAATGGCGGGTTTTAAGATTTGGGTTTAAATGGTGTTAAGTCGGCGCCCGGGGATGGGACATAGCATCTCCGAGATAGCGTAAATTCGGATTTTCAGCGCCATTTCACGGTGTATGTATCGGGGAATCCGGTAAAATATCAAATCTACGACATGGCTACGGCCGGAAAACGATCATGCAAGAACGGGACCAACGTCTACTGACGAGAATCATTAAGCGTGATAGACTTGCAACCCTTCCTCAAATTGCTGTAGATTTTAATGCTGGGCCAAGTGGCACCGTGTGAACCATTCAACGAAACATCATCAATATTGGCCAAGGGCCCAAAGGATCGTGTACCCTTGTTACTGCGCCTGCCCGGGCCCGTCAACACCGACATTGGGCTGTTGATTCGGAAACACGTTGCCCGGGCCACCGCTGTTTCCAATTTAATGGCTGATGGGGTTAGGCAACCTCATGAATCCATGGACCCTACATGTCAACAGGGGACTATTCAAGCTGGTGGAGACTCTGTGATGGTATGGGGCGTGTGCAGTTGGCGTGATATGGTACTGTCTAGATATGATCCTGTCAAGATGTATTAAAGTTAAAAAATGCTTACATTTTATTGTGTGGCTGAAGTAATAATGTTTACACCAATAAACGTTACATCATAAAAATACACAATATCAAAAATAAAAACATTAAACACTTGAAATGGAATGAAAACAGAAAATAAGATTCAAAATAATTGTAGTGTAAAATATCATCAATGACAAACATCATGGAAACACTTCAATTTTTTCAAAATAAAAATAGTGTCTAAAAGTAAACTTAATAATCTTAGTGGTAGACTATTAAGGAAGGGGATTTAATTCAAACTCTTCTCTCTTTCCATCCAAGAGTATACACTTCTCCAAAACTGAAACAGAATACTGAGATGAAAACAGGAAAAACTCTGAATTGGATTGGAAGGATAACCCCATGTTTCCCACATTTATAAGACCTGTAATCATTTCTCATTGTGATAATTTCACAACAGTTAAAAAAGGAAATCTCTCTCTCTCTCTCTCTCTCTCTCTCTCTCTATATATATATATATATATATATATATATATATATATATATATATATATATATATATATTAATTTTTAAATTTTGAGAATTGGATATTTTCCGATTATATATATAAAACTTACCAAGTTGCAATAGGGAGAAGGTTGGCGCCATCAAACTAGTTTAACCCCACTTTTCGGTCCTAAATCCGAGGTTGCACTTGGATATTTTATAAATTTTTATTTTATAATTTTTTTAATTTTGTTTGAAAACGTTGGAATTTTTTCTGTATTCGCCATTGATATTTTGAAATGGATTTAATATTATAGATTCATATAATTTCAATTTTTTAATTGATTATTAAGTTGTCATTAAATTATATATATATATATATCTTAAAAGTGGAAAGAAGGGGGGTCCACTTAAGAGGGGTAAAAGGACAATGGTTTGGGTTTGTGCAGGTATGTGTGTTTTAATTTTAGTGTTATTATTACTGAAATTATCATTCACATGATTTAATTTTAATATATTCTTCGGGAAGATAATAAAATCTCAGTTTCTGAAACGTGGACAATTTCAGTAGGTTTTTTTTATGTTTTCCTGTATGTTTAATGAAATTTTTTTGGTGAATTTATTATTTACAATAATTTGTCCATTTTGTAACAATTGGTTATTTTCACAATCAATAATAAATTTATATTGTCTCACTCTAATAGTCCTAGAATAATATAAGGTAAACTACTATTAATGATATGTAGATTTATGCTTCTTTTTATTTGTCCAATTCTTAAAAAAGTTTTGGATAGTTAGTTTAATTGAAAATTGCCTTGGGCTTGTTTAATATGTATAGGCTTAGTTGTTTGTGTTGGTAATCTTAGTTTATTTACAATATCTACAGAAAGTAAAGATAAAGTGGATTCAGTGTCAATAACAATATTTACACTATTTTGTTACATTGCATAGGTAGATTGCCCAAAGCTATGCTTGGCAAAGTGTCCGGACACTTGTAATTGTCAATATGCTGGGTCAGAGGCCTCAGTAGAGGGGTGTTGTCTCTGACTTGGGATTTGTTGAGTACCACAGGGTTCTCCGTGCACTGAGAAGCTGTGTTAGTAGCCAATGATGAGTCACAAGTAAATGGGGTTTGTCTTAATTGAGTTTGATTAAAAGGACATCGTTGTGTGTGTGTTTCGAATGGTGAGCATTAGGAATGCCTTGTCGAGTACAAATACTTCATGGGGGAGATGCACATTCCATGTTGAAAATGTGTGTGATGGTTGGGCCTAAATTCTCGATTGGCAAAATTGTGAGCATGATGATCTGGTAGATGTAGGGGACGCGTTCTGTTAAAATTTTGAAAATTGGGTCTAAAAGAATTGTAAATTTGATGTATGAAAGCACTTTGCCTTGGTCGAATGGGTACATTTTGTCTATAAGTATTTTGTTCAGGCATAGGGGCTTGTGTTTTTACTAAGCATGTAGCTACCATGAGCCATTCTGTAGGTGAGGTGAGAGGATTAATTGTCCTTAACTGTTTAATATTGGGGAGCATTCCATCATTAAGTCCTTCCAAAATGAGTTGGGAGATAGACCTAATTGTCTACCACAATTTAGTTTTTGGTGAAAATACTGCTCCAAGTTATTTTTTAGTTGTTGTTGTGAGAAATCTGATAAATTTACTACATTAGATTTTAAGAAATTTTCAACAAGGATAGAACAAAAATCATCAAAATTAGAAATATTAAGGCAAGAATTAATGTAATGGGTTAATGCAGACGCTTTCAGATATTTTGAGATATTCACAATTTTCCAGCTATTATCTTTATTGTTAAGTGTACATGCAATGTTAAAATATTCTAACCAGGCTTCTAGAAGATGATTAGGCTTCATGATTAGAAACCTCAATCCTAATCAATAATTATAAAGAATTCACTTAATTGTATATGAAAACGGATTCCGCCAGACAGGTTCCAAACCGAAGAAAAGTCAGAAGCAGCAACACGAATAATAACCCAATAGGCTAAATTTATGTGACATGCGTGATAACTGCGAACACCTGTTTCTATTCAATCAGCTCATAAATTTTTGTAACGTCATAGTCACATGATAAATGAAATCATGTGTTTCCAGCCAATTAGTTCAGACGCTTCGCTTCTGCCAACTTTTGCTTTTTGTAGAAACTTTAAAAAAGTATGTAGTATGTATATGTAAACAATAATAATACACAAAGGTAAATAACATGCACTTTTGATTTAAAAGTGCATGTACAATACAAGTATATTTTTTTGATTTTGAGAATTTTTTCAGGAATCTTAGTAGTTGAAACTCTTTACCAATTAACCAAATTTGAAATGTTATCTAAACTTTACAAATACAACAATAAGTTTAAGTTTAAAGTCAGTTTTGGATTCAATGGAAAACATGGCTTTATTTATCATGCGACAGTCATGAATTTGATCTATTCGCCAATTCTACTAACAAATAATCAAAAACAATCATTACACACTTACAACTGCAAAACCTCTCCTTACAATTACATTTAAACATCCTCTACATTTCCAGTTAAGATCATTTTAAAAAGAAAACCTAATCTGCATACACATAGTTTCTACAAAAGGTGAGGCTCTCAAGTCAATCAAATAATCCATAAAATAGATTTCTGTAGAATTTAGTTGGAAACGCGTATAGAACCTGCTAAAATTGTACTGATTTTAATCACATCTTCAATTTAATTTTAATTTATTTTTGAAGTATACAAAATATTCCTACAAAATATACGAGTATTGTTTCTATTGTTGGAATTATCTTGGGAAACTTAATATTTAAAGTATATGAAAAATAAACATCAAGCTTGTATTTTAAAATTAATGAACCATGCATGAATTTTTCTTTTTCTTTTCTAATAGAGAACATAACGCAAAATGCTTTACCAGGTTATTCGTAAATTTCTTGAATAACGGGTAAAGTGACTTTACTTATTTAAAAAAGCGTGATTTTACTTATACGTCATGTCAGTGTCTTAAAATAAAAAACCTTTCCCAATCGCTTAAAAAATACCTTTCTTCATTGCATTGTATTGTTTTTTAATGCTTTACACTGATTGAATGGCTTTTCAGACAAATAAATATGTCAGTAATTTTTTTTATTGAAAACATTTATAAATTCCAGTGCACCACAAAATGTCGCTCGGGGCTTACAGAAGTAAGTATAAAACTCACATTACAAAGGCAAGAAAAGTAATTTTAAAATCATGAAGAATTGCAAATATTTACAATAAATTTACAGACTTTTACAAAATCTGGCGGAAATAAGTTAGTAAAAATTTGGAGGCCAATTTATATTAAATATATCAGTAATGAGAGAGAGAGAAGTATTTTCAAAAATAGCTCATGTTATTATACTTGTAATTAAGAATTTTCTCTGTAGTAATAATTTGAAACAAAATCATCATTCTGTTATTGGCATCGATAGCATAAAACATATTTAATTCTATCGTGAAAATATTAAATTTTTTTCTTCCTTGTTTTCTTACCTGCTTAATGAATTTAATTGTATATTGGTACTCAATCTGTAGAAAAATCTAGAATTTCAATAATTTATTTCATATAAAGCTGGATTGGGTTTGTTTCTCATCAAGTTATCAATTTTTTTAAAAAAAATTATTCTCTTTCCTTGCATATTAATGTTATTTTCAATAATTGTTTTTTCTTCTTTTACAGATGGGTACAAATGAAATAACTTATATGTCTTAAAAAAAAGTGCTACAAGACTTCTTCTCTTTGTTGCAAATTAAACATGCATTCACGAACCGGGAAGCAGGAAACGTCTTTTATTTATGAAATTTGCAATAAGGCCTTCTCTCGTAAATCCAGCGTAAGAGATCATTTGTTTACACGCACGGAGGACAAAATGGTTGAAGGTGAAATCAACAAGGTGTTTTCTGAAAAGAGTGATTTAATACAACACATGGTTATTCATACTAATGAAAGACCTTATGTTTGTGAAATTTGCAAGATGACTTTCTCTCGCAGAAATGCATTAAAAGTACATTTGCGTGTTCATACTAATGAAAAGCCTTACGTTTGTGAAAATTGTAAAAAGACCTTTTCTAGTAATTGTGCTTTAAGGAAACATCTTTTTATTCATACCAACAAAAAATCTTATCTTTGTGAATTTTGCAAGAAAGCTTTTTCTGAAAATAGTAGTTTAAGAAGACACCTGCGTATTCATACAAACGAAAAGCCTTATAAATGCAATATTTGCCAGAGTGCTTTTTATGATAGTAGTACTTTAAGAAGACATTTGCTTATTCATACCAACGAAAAGCCTTTTGTTTGCGAAATTTGTAAGATGATTTTTACTCGTAATTATTCATTAAAAATACACTTGCGTATTCATACGAAAGAAAGGCCTTATATTTGCGAAATCTGCGAGAAGGCCTTCTCTCAGAAAAGTTATTTGAAAAAACATTTACTTATCCATTCCAAAGAAAGGCCTTATGTTTGTGAAACTTGTGAGAAGAGGTTTACTCAGAGAAGTAGTTTAAAAAAACATACGCATTTACATACTAACAAAATACTTAATGTTTTTTAAATCTTTAACGACGCCTTTTCTCATCATTGTCATTTTGACAGAATATCTAAGTACTCACAACAATTGTATGAAAACCGCACATCTGTTACATTTGCATGAAGACAAAGTGATGATATAGAAAATTATTTCCAAATTATTGGTTATTTGTTGTCATTATCCGATAAATAATCCTCTTTTTAATCTTTTTAACAGTATATGCTGACTACTTTACAAACTTACTTTTTTTGACATTTCGAAATTATTCTCTAAATATTATATTCCTGTTAATGAAAAGACAGGGGCTTAGCTACCGCCGTATCAATGATACGGAGCCTCCAAGCTACAGGGGCCTCAACTACAGTCCCGCTAACAGGGCTCTCATATCTGAAACAGGGCCTCAAAGGATTTTTGATACAGAGCCTTCTTAGAACTGGCTACGCCAGTGTAAAAATGATAGTGCATTTGTGGAATCAACAATTGTTTTAATTTGAAGCTCATATATAAACACTGGCTGATTTATGGACATTAACTTTTAGTTTGAATAGAGTCACTTGAAAATTTTGTTCTTTGACTGGTTTACTTTCGACACATTCCTGAGAGAAATTTTTATACAATAAATATGTGAAATGTGACAAAACAAAAAATTCATTTATAGCTTGCTTGTTCTTGACTCTCCAGCATTGTAATTAATATGTAGGTAATTTGTAAATAAATTTCAAGTAGTTTAATTATTTTTCTTGACTCCTCCCTCTTTTGCTTTTATTTTATTTCATTTTTTTTATAATTACACTTTGTTGGCGATTGTAATGAAAGAAAAGGATTTTACAGTGTAAAAATATCCCTTCTATCCCTTTTTAGGAAAGTGTTCTATATGTCTGCCCCCGATTGAGGCAAATGCATCTCTTTCTTTGTGGTCATGAATTGCTGCATCGTATAATAAAATTTTTCCAGAAGTTAAAACTGAAAGTATATGACTGCAATGTGTGTGTGAAAAATTTGCATAAATATCCGATAAGTGATTCTGTGGTGTTATCACTTTCTCAAACATCATTATTCAATCATAAAATTTTCAAAATAATATAGCTCGAGATAAACTCATTTTAAACCTATATAAAGAATTATATTATGTTAAATATTTAAATACTATATTTATATTCGAATCTAAATCGCACTATTTTTCCAGTGTTATTGCTACTGAAAATGAGGTGTGGCTTAGAATCGAAGAAAAACATTTGTTGGGTGTGGGAAATTGAGTTTTCACCCCTTTCAAAAGGAAAAAAATTTAACCCTCCATTCTGGCCACGTGCATCGATGACTTATCCCATTCCGTGTTTTATGTCCAATATTCAACCTATCCTAAACATCGTTGTCTGCTTGTATTTAGGAAATTTTTCTTCTGTCACCTAATCTTTTATCACTATTCACCTAAATTCTTTCATATCGCCTGTCTTCTTTCTTTGAATAGCCTAAACATCAAAGATATCGGTAATAGCATCAAGACGAGTTCACTATGACGCAAGTATGAAAAGGAGGCAATTTTATATGGAGAAAAAAAACGGAAACAGAGCAGCGGCCACTGAAAACTTGACATGGATGAAACAGATATACATGGATGACGTAAGCAAAATTATTTAATTTTTGCTTGAAAATGTTCAACGGTCTTTAATAATCTTTAACATTCTTCTATAATCGAGGGTGAGTCGGAAAATGTTTCCCCTGGCGATTGTGCTAAGAGTTGTATATGAAAGTCAAAACATAGAATGAGTCATTAAAGATAAGACAAAATTTTATTTTTATAATAAGTAACCAGTACATTGAGACATTTGTCATACCTCTTGATAAGCTTCAAAAAGCGCTCCAGAAAAAACTCAAACCTTTGCATGCGGAAGAAGCATCTAATGACTGGCCAAAAGACGAAACAGCAGGTGAACACGCAAGACACCGATACACCATCGGTTACAGGTCACTGCGATCGAGCAAATTGCGCTGTTGCAGTTCCTGTGCAAAGCGGAGACCAGCCTCTCAGTCTGGTCTCGTAGATCGTTTTGAATTCGTGGTCAAACGAGGAAGTGAGAACGGTTATCTGCTATCAATGGGCATGTGGAGTATCAGGAACAGAAACTCTCATACCGAAACGTGGTAGTCTATGGGCCAGATGTGATGGCGAAGCAAATGGTGCGGAGATGGTGTCGCCAATTCAGTGACGGACGTCAGCAAGTGAAAGCCATACTGAGGCCTGGACGGCCACTACAAATGAAAAAGTAAGAAAGGTGGATGACATGATTAAGCGAACCGGCGTATCACTATCCATGGAGTACAGGAAGAACTTGGAATCGGACATGAGCGAGCTCACAAGATCATCAACGACATTCTTAGATACAGGAAAGTGTCATCATGAAAGGTGCACCGGCAATTGACCCCGACACATATGGAATAACGCATAGCGGTCTGCCTGGAACATCTCGTGCGTTACCATGAAGATGGCAATGACTTTCTATTTCGTATTGTGACGGGGGATGAATCGTGGGTCCACCACTTCACGCCCGAAACGGCCGCATGTATGGAGTGGAAACATCCATCATCACCTGTCCGAAAGAAGTTCAAAGCAGTTCCCTCTACAGGTAAAGTGCTCCCTACAGTTTTCTGGGACACACAAGGAGTTATATTGCTGAACTTTTTGAAAGTTGGAACCATTAATGCTAGGTGGTACTGTGACACCCTGTCAGAATTGAAAGAGGTTATTTGAAAAAAGCGGCCTAGGCTTCTCGGATCTGGCGTCCTATTATTGGATGACAATGCGAGATCACACTCGGCGACGGCAACGAAAAACCATATTGCAACTTTTGGTTGGGAGCGCCTACACCATCTGTTCTGATCTCGCAACAAGTGGCTTTCATTTGTTTCCGGCTTTGAAGAAGAATCTCGTTGGAAGGTGCTTTGGAAGCAATGCTGAAGTCAAACAAGGCGTTAAACGCTTATTCCGTATGCAAAGCCCAGAGTTTTTCCTGGAAGGCTTTTTGAAGCTTATCAAGCGGTATGACAAATGCCTCAGTGTATTGGTATTTATGCAGAAAAATAAAGTTGTCTTATCTATAATGTCTCATTCTACGTTTTGACTTTCGTACACAACTCTGATCACAGTCGACAGGAGAAACTTATTTTCCTACCCATCCTCGCACATTCTTAAAAAATGTTGCATGACAATGCATTGAATGGCTTGGAAAAGACGGTATCGTGTGGGAAAATGACGATGCCTGCACCAATTCCAAGTCAGCTGGGACAATGGGAGTGATAAATCACTTTGGAAACTCGATAATGACGGTTAAAGTAATTATAGGTTCATGTATGTGCTTGAATATTTTTAATACTGGTAAATAAAATCAATTATTAACTTCTTATTTCTCACTAAATTTTTTTTTAAAAAAAACCATCTTAAGTATTGGATATTGATTAACCTTTTACCCAATTTTTTTAATACTTTTTCTCAAAAACATTTAGATAATTGGGAATATGGCTAAGAATTGATGACATTTTTGACGAATACATGTTGAGAATTTCGGGTGTGGCTTAGAATCGATGGAGCCTTAGATTCAAGTAAATACGGTCAATGTGAGAATAATAGTCGTTAAAAAGCGAATTTTTCATTTTGAGGTGCTCTCGAGAATAGTAATCGAAATGTTCCATATTTTGTAAAAATGCAAATGTTTCTGCACATTTTGCAAACCACTGAAAATGATGCGAAGGATACAACACTTTCAACACTAGATTGCCCAAGGAAGTAATTTTGACTGCTTTTTATTTTCAATTAGAAAAACGATTACATATCTATTGCACAATTTCTTAGAATTTTTTAGAATACCAAGTGAAGTACATTTTTTTTCTATTGTTTATATTTACTAATAACTTGTTACATGACTGTCAATAATATAAAAAATATTAAAAGTTAATTTTAAACAAATTTCTTTACTCATTAATCATTTTTTTCATAATGACTGCTTTTGGGCAATTTAGGTATATACTAAATTTCAGTCTTTCTAGTGTTAAAAATGAAAAAAAATGGAGTTGCATGATTAAACAAAAAGAAAAATCACCATTAAAAAATAGTATCTGCCACAAAGATCTATACGAAAATATGCTCAGATTTAAACTCTGCGTCATTCTAATCGAAATGCCGAATGTAATTTTGTAGATTTCGAAATTGATTTACACCCGCAAAAAGTGAGGTTCATTGAATAAATATGACCATGGAAAGCTTTTCTGATAAAATGTATGTGTCGCAGGAAATGACGAAATTAGGACTTTCATCGAATCCTTAAGGGAGATGATTAATTCACGCAAGATGTTAAAATAACGTCTCTTCAAGGTCATTTCCATGATGTGTTGAAGATTAGAATTCGGTACCTTCTGATTCGTAAGCACGTAACATACCACTAGACAAAAGTGATCACTCCTGTCCGGAGGCTGTTACTGGCTTATGTAGCTACCGCCACAGATGAAAGTAAGTGATTTTATCAAACCCTGAACTGTTTCGGTGAAATGATGAAATGAACTAGTCAGAATTTGCATTGGCAAAATCTATACAGGGGCGGGGGGGGCACATCCCCCCTTTATAGCATGACTGAAAAAATAACATGATAAATAAAATGGCTGACTTGTTCATTTCATCATTTCACCAAAACAGTTCGGTGATTTGATCAAATCAGTTACTTACGTAAGGGAAATGACCTCAAACAGACTTTATTTTAACATCTTGCATGAATTGATCATCTTCCTTAGGGATTCGATGAAAGTCCTAATTTCATCATTTTCCCGCGACAACAAATGCATGAAAATACGTATTGAAAGTAAGCATGGAAATTATCAAATTATGAGAAATAAAAGTACGATGTTTCTTATATATAGTTCCCAGATTTAAAAAAAAACGAAATGTTTGGCATTATTCTTAAGAAAGGGGGAAACATAATTAAGTAATTTATCCTATGTATTTTAATTAATTATAATTGTGTTTATAAAATAGCTAATATTGTTAAGAAATCGACAAATCTGGTAACACATACCAATTATTTTGCTTTCTGTGTTGCCATCCAGAAAGGAGTATTTAACTTCCGCAATAATCGGCTCCTATTTTCTAAAACACTTTCATATATTTAGTTGGGAAAATATTTATGCAATTTTCAATTATCATTTTTGTGTGTTTTAAAGTAGTTTACCTAAATATATCTTCAGTAATGGGTCAAAACAATTGTGATTCTGCCTTTATATAACTTAAAAGTTTTGTTTTAGTTTTACTGAATGATGATGCAGCGATGCTCATTCTGAAAAAGTTTGTTTTCATTAGATTTTGTGTTCAGGTAACACAGGTGAGTTCTTTTTATGATTATTTTTTCAGTGCTCTTGAAATATCTTAATACTTGCTATGTGTGAACTGTTTCCTTGAAAAAAGTATGCTTTTCTCTATTACAATTGGCTTTGATTCTGAAAAAGAAAGCGATATATATTTTTAAAAAATGCATAGCTTTAAAGAAAATTCAAAATTTTATGTCTTCTTAAATTCTTATTTTGCTAATATAAATAACTTAGAATTTTGTTGAAGCAGGAATTTCATAAATAGAAATCTACTAAACTTCCAGTCAAAAAAACTTAGTGGAATTCTGATCTTAATTTAATGTACTTTATTCCACTCCAAATGTAAGATAAATTTAAAGGTTGCTTATAAAATACATTTTAATTTCTGTATTAAAAAAATAATTTTAAAAGACTTGATTTTGCCATATTAGATACTTATATACATTGGTGAAAGTATAATGTTCCCACTAAAAATTCAAATATTTTAATGCATGTTCCAAATGAGAAATGTAAATTTTTGAAAACTTAAATGTAGGTTATGCTTAAGCAAACTTTCATCCAGAATTAGATGACGATTGAAAATCAGTAACAACTTACCCGGTATTATTTGAAATGATTGAAACATTCAAAAAGATTAAAATTTATTTTACTAATTGATAATAACATAAAATTGATTTTGGAAATTTTTTTTTTCATTTTTGAGTGAATAATGTATATATATAGAAAGCTTTATTTATCTAAAGTGTCAAATGTAACATTGTTTTGACATGTTTCATCGTTCTTTAAATTATATTTTACATTTAAGGGATAAAATCTATACTACTTTTTCCAAATCTTTACCTTTTATTATATTATATTTTTTGTTTTTTCTTATTTTATTAATAGAAAAAATGATAGTAAAAAATGTTGGTACTTATGCAATATATCAACCGTATTGGCGACATTTTTTTAAATGAAGCCCATGGTTGCCCATTCATTGCATACGACACATGCAAAATCAAGTTTGCTAACTTGCCAAGTTATCTTGAGTGTTGGCATTGTTGCGATAATACATAAGTACCAATTATTCATTTATTCTTTGTATAGAATTTTAAATGATTCATTGTTAAAAGTACTCATTCAATAGTTAAATTTGATATTTTTGTAGCGCTTTGTGTTATCTTCTGTACTTTTGTTCATAGTAGTATGGTCGAGCTAAACCTCTTTTTCTTTTTCTTAGTATAGTTTTTGACTTCAGTTTGTTTAGTGTCTTATTCAGTTTAACACTCTCTGATGTATGTTATTGATGACAGAATTTTATGAAATACCTAATAGGGGATTTTTGGGGATGGATTCTTAAGCAATAAATGAGTTAAGTTCTTTCTGATTAATTGTTTTAAAATTGCCAGTACTGAACATTTTAACATCTTTACTCCAAATCAAAAAACATGTATTATTTATTAAGGTATCACTATTCTAATTCACATTTCATTTGCGTCATTACTTTTCTGTTATAATTTATATTCAGATTAATTTCATTCATTCATTTCCATTTATCTTTTCACCTTATTCATTTAATATTTTAGTATAAAATTTATATTTATGCTGAAACATATTATCATTTAGAGATCAAATTGCTGAAAATTATTTAAAAGATTAAAGATTGAGCTTTTTTTATTCAAAAAATTCTTTTTAGGTATGTTCTATTGATCTAGATCATTTATTGAAAAAATATTATGCTTGCTATAGATGGATGGGAGTCTTTATTTTTAGGAATTTAACTGTATGCAAAGAACTGGTACTTGGGCTAGTTCCTTTAAAGAAGTAAATTGAATTTCCCCCTTGTTGAAATATTGACATGTAAACATCTCTAGTTTTCAAGTAGCCTAAAAGTCTTTTCGAAAATTTCATCGCTGCTTGTATTTAATTTTTTCTTTCAATGTTGGAACTGTTTTGACCTGGTGAAGCTTCTCAGAAATGTAAACATAGCACTGAATCTATTGATATTTTTAAAAATAAGTTTTTGCAATATTTTGTATAAATTCAGTATTTTCAGTTTATTCTTTAAATCACAATTAATCATGTATCATAATTATGCAAAGTATTAAGTTGACTCAACTTCAGTTATGTGTTGTGTAATATTTTTTAACCTAACAAATATTGATTTGTAGAAATGAAATAATTCATTAGACACAAAATTAAACTTTTAACCATTCATAAAAAAATTTAAATTTTATATTTGTCCAAATGCTAAATTAATAATTTAATATCTTTTTTTACATGTAATTTCTTTTTGGTTCTTTATTTTAAACATTAAAAATACCATGAACAATCTGAAATGGGTAAAATGTGTAAAACATTTCCAGACATGAAACATTTGAATCCATGAAAGTCATTTGTAGATATCAACCTTTAAAAATTATCTGTTGTTAAAAATAGATATTTACTAGGACAGGGGGAAAATCGTTTAACACGAAACTGAGGGGACTGAAATATTTTTTCTTTTTAAAAGAATTTTGTGTTAAAGGATATTGTACAAAAAACCCCCACTCAACAAAATTAAGTTTATTAGAAAACATTTTATTTACATGGATATGTATATATGCATGTATTTAATACAAATAGGGGCTGTGGGTAGCCTAGTGGTTAGAGCATCGAACTCTAGACCGGAGGGCCTGGGTTCAATGCCCAATCCTATGAAATACTCCCCAAATTTTCTGTATTTTGTTTGTTCCCAGAAGGGAATCTTTTCATGTGTGATACGGTTTTCGTTTTGTGTTAAGTGAAAAAGAAATGGATGAAAATACATAATAGTTTGTCCGAACCGTTGAATTATTTCATGTTAACCAATATTTCATCTTAAATGTTTTTGTTTTAAACGAATTTCACTATAATCAAATTTTTATTCTCAAACAGTAAATAAAAATTTAAAAAACCAGTGATTTTTATTTTCTGTCAGAGCTAGTTAACTTTTAAAGATCCATCAAATGTTTAAATATTTAGTTGCTTACTCATCATAAGGATAGATGTTTATTTGTCACAAAGTTGAGTCGCTCAGAAGCCAACACAGTTAAGTCCATTTTTTGATATTTTCTGATTCTTGTGAATTTTTATAAAATAAATAATATTCTTAGCATTAAAGGATTTACTTGTTGCTTCCTTTTTTTCTAGGTCATAGAGAGAAAAAATAAGCAACAAATAAATCCTTTAATAACTAAGAATATTATTTATTTTATCAAAATTTAATAGGATCGGAAAATATCAAAAAATGGCTTCTGAGCAACTCATTTATGTGTGATGTATGTATATATATATATAATCTCAAGATCTTCAAGCACTTGGATTAATACAATTTTAAATCTGTCACCCATGAAGTCTTCATGTTAGCATAATATTGCAGGTAGGAGATTAGTGTTTCAACAAAGTTGTGGCCTTTTTACTTCACCAAAGTTAAACATTGAAGGGATGGTTGCCAATAGCTCTTGTGTTGCTTCTAGTATGGCATTAAAAATTCTACCATCATGAATAAATTTGGAGTATCATAGACATATTTTATTAAGTTCTATTAATATAACAATAAACTACATGTTCTTTGAGTTAATATTTTGATGTTGGAAACAAGCTAATTCATAAACAACTCATCAGTTTTCAATTTATCATCAGAAAGTTATGGATATTGAATTAGTGCTCATTGTTCTCATATTCAAACAAATTTAGCTTTATTATTGAACAGTCATTTATAATTAATAATCTATGTATTCCTCAATAAACTAATATTTCTTTTTTTTCGATTTAACTTATCAAGAAAGTTGCATTGCATTTCCATTCATATATGGTTCAAATGTCATAAAATTATAAGCATTTATTTTCACATTAAAAAAAAAATGCATTTTATTCTTTAAACTTAGTCCATAAATTGGGGAAAATGTCATTTTTGAGAAAAAATAAAGATATAAGTGTATAATTTTGAAGACTTGCAAAGCAGTATCCTCTTCTGTAATCATAAATTGAAAAAAAAATTAAAAAATGAAGTTTTCATTAAATGTTTCTTATCTAAAGCAATATTTTGTAACTGATATCCATAGAGTAACTTACCCAAAAGCCTTTACAAAGATTCCAAACTTTGGTATTTGATGAGTTCATTTAGTGCTAAGCATAACCAAGTGTTAAGGTCTTGAGAATGTGTCTACATTATTTTTGTTAAGTCATGGCTTTGAGTTGTGATGATTCTGAAGATCTATCGTGTGGAAGAGTTGTGATGTGTTTGTTAAACTTATATAAGCTCAATTCAATGTGGTGTAGAATTCGGAAAATCTTGTACTAGCTCAGATGCCATCCTCATCACTTGATAATGGTTCAAAACTACAAAAAAAAAACCCTTTTATTGCTAGCCTTTTTTTGCTTTGCAATGCTGTTACTAAACAATCAACAAAATTATTTCATAAAATTTAACAATGTATTACGCCTTATTAATTAAACCAACTTTTTCAAGTAGTGTTATTTAATTAATTATAATTTTTAGAATATCTTAATTATTTTTAATAGTAAACAATTAATATTACTTTTATCTAAGATTTGAGTTTTATTAAATACTCATCAGGTAAAACAATCTGTGACAAGAGTAGCCTAGATTGGAAGTCTGTGTGTGGTATTTGGAAGCTGGAAGTGTCATTTATGTATGCGTCTTTGTCATTTGACCAAATTTCAAATTGTAATGTAGAATAAGTGTATTTCGAATTTCGAGTTACTTGTTCATTTGAAACCCACAACATTTAAAATCATAATCTGTCTTAGTTTTTTTTCCATATGCATTCACTTTAGTGTAACATAACATAGACCATGTGCTCATTCAAATCTGTATAAATTTAAATTAAAAGTGAATTTTTTTTAAAAAAAAAGACAAACTTTTATTTAAATGCGCTAAAAGGAATAAAATAAACTTTTATTTTAAAACTTTTTTTACTATCAATTTATAACGTCATTACACAATTTATGAAAAAATCTTGTCGCGAGATTTAAGTACTAGTATTTACTTATTGGGTTCAAGTGTAGTATAGGGGGGCCACTTCGGATTTGGCTATTTTTCTTAGGATTTGGCGATTTTTATCTTCATGTTATGGTGAGATATCGAATTCATTATAAAATAAATAATAAATAATTCCGAAAAAAGTACCTTGGCGACCACTTTTAGTCACCAAAAAAATGGACTGCGCCAAGTGGCCCCCCTATACTACACTTGAACCACTTATTGTTAGTTTGAAAATTTTAAAAATTAAAATCAATCTGATCAAGTTATTTAATTTACTTGTTTATCTACACAGGTACATCTCGCGACAAGCTTTTATGTTATAAATTGTGTAACGACGTTATAAATTGATAGTAAAAAAAGTTTTAAAAAAAAAGTTTATTTTATTCTTTTTAGCGCATTTAAATAAAAGCTTGTTTTTTAAAACAAGTTTTTACTTTTCAGTTATCGCTGGACAGGTTTTTCAGTCTGTTTATCTCATTCAAAGCATCATTGTTGCAAGGTCGTTTGCCAGTTAATTTCGAACAGTCTAGCTTAGGGGTACTCAACTTTTTTTCCCACCGGACACATACATAGGATAGATATTTCATTCTCGTTTCCCAACAACAGGATTGTGGCGACATATTACAAAAACAATATTCGCACTACGGAGAAGGATAAAAACTACTCAACTTTTGATGTAACGTTTATTGTGTTCTGTTTACATTTTTCCCGGCGGCTAGTCAGCCATTGATGTCCGCTCTCTATGTATGCATTTCATCTGCTTACCAAAATTCTTTTAACCTTAATATCATTGTAAATAAAATCATTTTCTTCATTAGTGACCCGGACGTGATATGAACACGCAACCTTCTGATCTGAAATCATTTCCTTCAGGATAATAGGGACGGGGTAAACACTGCAAGACCAAAACAACATTTTGTGGACAAAGCAAAATTAATCAAAATATTAAAACTTTTTTTTTACTCTAATACTGTATTAAACAAAACAAAACAAAAAAATAATTAAAATCCATAATTTTAAACCATTTTTTTCAATCTTTGAACCGAATTTGGATAATACTATTCTAGTAACGGAAAGAAAAGTTTCGTGCGATTATTTTTATAAATGAAGTTATTAAATGTTTAATTAAAAATTTGAGTATTTTTTGAAAAATCATAGAAAACATTTTTGGCATTTTATTTTTTAAAAGACTGATTCTAAAAGAGAAATGCATGAACCTTTTTAGTGTAGGATATCGATTCATTAACACGAAAAAAAATTCGTGCGGAATGATTTAGAAATCATTTTCATGAAAACGCATCAATTTTGACTCATTTTAGAAAAAAATAGAAAATATCACATTGTTTTATAAAAAGAATTATACCGAGTCGTGGCAAAATAAATGATCTTTCCGATTCTGTAATTATTTTTTGTCTGAGTTCAATAAAAATAATTAGATGGCTTTTTTAAAACGTCGAAAAAAATCGGAACTGCTTTAAGCTCAATCGAAATAGCCGCTCGGCAGGATAAAAAGATAACAGGGGAAGAACAATTAGGCGTTTTTAGGTTTTTAATTAATATATTTTTAATTAATTGCTATATCGGAATATAAATGGTCAAAACATGCATTGCCATCCAAACTAAACGTGTATACAAAATTTCAGCTCAATCGGTTGAAGACATCAGCTTCAAATTTGAGTTGCAAGATTCCACCCGAACAAATTACATTGCAAGTTAAATAAAGGCTTGTAAAAAGGAGAGAATTGACTCACTCACTCCTCAAAATATCTCAGGAACTACTAGACCTACATTGAAATTTAGCAGGCATATCCCTTTCATTGAGAAGAAATCTGATAAGAACGGGTTTTGCGAAAATCGATCCTCAAGGAGGGCTGCGAGGGGTTAAGAACGATTATAAATATGTTGCCATTTTTGAACTGTTAGAACTATAGACTTGAAATTTGGCTCACAAGTTCCTGTCATAAAGTAAAGAACAGCTACAAAAAAAAAGGTTTCGAGAGGTTAAGGGGTGTTGCAAAAAAATATATTACCGTTTTTGAACTATAAATGCTAAAGATGTAAAATTTGGCAGCGTGTTCGTTTCATAGAATAGAGATTCGCTACATAAAGAGTTTTGGGAAAATCGATCCCCAAGGGAGGTTGCGAGGGTTAAGGGGAGTGATAGATAAATAATATTCCCGGTTTTGAGCTTTGAGAACTGCGGACTTCAAATTTGGTGGGTTCTTTTCATGAAATAAAAATCCGCTACAGAAGGGGTTTTCCGAAAATTGAACCTTAAGGGGGGGGGGGCTGCTAGGGGACGAAATTTGGTAGGCATGTTCCTTTCATAGACTAGAGTTCCTCTAAGAACGGGCTTTGCGAAAATCTTCCCCCAAAAGTGTTTGTGTGTGTGGAGGGGTTGTTGAGAGTGGTTAAAGTACTTAATAGATAAAATTCCTGTTTTTGAACAGTTAGACGCACATACTTAAAATTTGGCAAGCATGTTTCCTTTGTTGAATAGAGCTCCGCAAAGAACGGATTTTATGAAAATCGTCCCCTAAGGAGAAGTGGGAGCGGGGAATAACTGGGAAATATTGCTTTTTAAAAAAATACGCCCTTTTTCAACTGCTAAACCTACAGTAACGAAATTTGGTATCGCATGTTTCGTATGTTGGATGCTAAGAATGGGTGGTCGCATGGAAATCAACTCTCAAAGTAGGTTTTAAGGCTTATTGATAAAAAAAAATTCCGTTTTACAACTATTAGATTCAGACTTCAAATTCGGCAAGCATGTTTATTTAGTTGAGTAGAGATCCACTAAAAATAGATTTTGTGAAAATCCAACTTGCGAGTAACTGGAGCGTAAAAGATAATTCTACTTAAGTTTTAGATATAATTCAGAAATGTTGTTTTTTCTTTCTTTTTTTTAAATTAAGAGATGAGAGTTATGATAATGTTTTTTAATGCAATCAAATTTAGATATCAACAATTATATATATATATATATATATATATTCATACAACATTAAGAAATACCCAGCGAAGCGAGAGGGTAACGATTAGTGTCTTTGTAAAAGGTAATCATCTTTCATCATATTATACTTATTTTAACTCTTTTTTCTTGCTTGTAATTAACTACTATTTTGTAAATTATGGTTTGAATTTTATTTGCATAATTGTTAATTAAATGTATTGTTTATTTCCAGCAAAGTTAACACTGACATTTTCCAAAAACGATCACTTATCAGAGAACCCAGGAAAGAGAAGTTTATTACAGTTGTTCATTTCTTTCACAAGTCTGATGTACAAGTGAATTTAGTTTTACACACCTGATTTTCAAGTAGAAGAATTTCCCCTTTTGTGTGCTCAATATTTTAATAAGAATACATTTTTCTCCTGTACAAATGGATGAAAGTAAAAAATACTATGTGTGTCAAGAGTGCAACAAGACCTTTTGTCTTCTTAGTAGATTAAATATGCATTTACTAACTCACACTAATGAAAAGTCTTTTAGTTGTGAAATTTGTAACAAGGCATTCTCTCGTAATCAGAATTTAAAGAATCATTTACTTACACACACTAATGTAAAACCTTTTATTTGTGAAGTTTGCAAGAAGGCATTCTCTCGAAGAGGAGATTTAGGAAAACATATGCGTGTTCATACCAAAGAAAAACCTTATGTTTGTAATATCTGCAAGAAGTCCTTCTCTGTTAATAGCTCATTACGAACACATTTGCGTGTCCATACCAAGGAAAAGCCTTATGTTTGTGAAATCTGCGAAAGGGCGTTCTCCGTAAGTGCTAACTTGAACCGTCATTTGATTTGGCATACTTCGGGAAAAAAATATGTTTGTGAAATCTGTGATAAAGTGTATCCTCAAGATAAGAGTTTACAAGTGCATTTACTAACTCATACAAAGAAAAAATCTTTTTGTGAAATCTGTAAAAAGTCTTCCTGCTGTATATTAGAACACATGCGTGTTGATACTAATGAAAATCCATATGTTTGTGAAATTTGTTGGAAGGCTTTTTGTAGTAGTGATGAATTAAAACAGCATTTGTGTATTCATTCCAATGAAAAGCCATATGTTTGTAAAATTTGCAACAAGGCATTCTCTCAGAAAAATGATTTAGGAAAACATATGCTAAATCATACCGATGAAAAGTGTTATGTTTGTGAAATTTGTAGCAAGGCATTCTGTCAGAAAGGTCATTTGGGAAGACATATACAAATTCATACCAATGAAAAGCCTTATGTTTGCGAAATCTGTCAAAAAGCCTTTTTTCGTCGTGATCATTTAAATAATCATTTACGTATTCACAATAGTTAGAAGGTTTACAATCTAGTGATTTTTCCAAAAACGCTGTCCCTCTAATGGATCTCTTTGAAACTGAATTACTTTTTAATGAAAAAGTAGAATTACATGTTTGTAAAACAAGCAACTGTATTAATTGTTTGGGTCCATTACACATAGGTAATTGACTGTTTAATGTAAAAGTTTTTAATTTGAATTCTGAAACATGTCATTTTTTATTTTATTTTAGGTGATTCTTAATTCTAACCAAACTTATTTGTTGATTGATTTATCTGTCATTTCTAAGAGTATTTATTTTAAACTAAATTGTAAATAAATTTCAAGTCGAAAAACCTAACTATTGTTTGTCCTGTAATGCTACTTTTACTTTTGTGAAGATATATTGTATTAAAAGAAATCTATTGAAGTTTTGAAAGTGTTATTTTAGATAGAAACAAACATATAATTCTGAAAATGCTATAGTTAAAATATTTACCTTACCTTCTAACACATCACTCAATAAGTCCCGTGCCTGTCATATAGATGGCGCTAACTTCTAACTTTCCTCAGTCTAATTTAGTACTAACTTTCAAACGGCATGTGTCAAAATTTCGTGGTAATATTTTGTTTAATTGAAAAGTGTTACAGTGGTTTTAGGGAAGCAACTTTTGTTTGTTTAGAAACCATGGATAAAAAATAAGTTCGTTGATTTAACATTGCCTTTTGATGGGGAAAAACACTGTTCAAACAAATCAATGACTTGATAAGTGTTATTGGACTCTGCTCCGTCGCCAACAACGGTTAAGATGTGGTATGTAGATTCAAAACTTGGTCGCACAGACACAAACGACGTTGAACGTTCAGGTCTCCCAAATTTTGCAGTTGTTCCAGAAAACACAAAAAAAAGTCCATAAAAATCGTTTTTGTTGAACGTAAATTGAAGTCACGTGACATAGCAGAGGATTTAAAGGTATCAGAAGGCAGTGTATTCTCTATTTTGCTTGATCATTTGCGAATGAGAAAGCTGTGTTCAAAGTGGGTGCCGCGTTTGCTCACTGTCGATCTAAAACAACAACGCATCGACGATTCAGAGCGTTGTTTTTAGCTATTTAAGCGAAATAAAAGGATTTTTTTACGTAGATATGTGACAATGGATGAAACATGGATCCATTACTACACGCCTAAATAAAAAAAAAATCGTCAGCTGTGTGGACAGCAACCGGTGAAAGCGTCCAAAGCAACCAAAAACTTTATATTTTTAAAAAAATTCTTTAGCATAAAATTTACAAATCTATACCTTGGATGCTAACTTTTGAATATGACATATCAAAATTGAATTCCAGAAAATATTGTTACTATAATAATATTAAAGTAGGCTACATAAAAAGAATATCTTAATTTCTTTGCATTTGTAATCCTAAAGATTTTGTTTATAAATCACAAAAATCAAATTAAAAATATCTCCGTGCATATCAAATTAATATCGTTGGGTGGATGACTTAAGTACCCAGCTCTTTCGAGCTACAACCTCATATCAGTAGGTATTTGAGTGACTGTAATTGATTGACTTTTGCCCTTTGTTAAGATTAAATGCTTTAAAGATAAAATAAAAATACTGGGGCTTTTGGGAAAAATAAAAATTTAAAATAGTAAATTGCATTAAAATAGAGAAAAATAGCTTCAAAGTGTGTCGGCGCTGGGCGCTGAAAATGAACGCAGAATCTAGATCTTTAGGTGGGCGGGGCGAAGTTGACCAATGGGAATGCACCTAGGATCTCGATCAATTGGTTGAGAAGAAAATCAGAAAACAGCTTTTTTAAAAGCTAATAAAAACATGAAGAAAAATAGTATCAGGGCATTTAATTTAATAGGAGATCTGTCGGAATAATTTTCCGAGAAAAATTAAGGAGTAAAAAAGGAGCGAGCGTCTCTAACCACTAGACCACGGGAGACTAGTGGAAAGAGGGGAAATAAGCATTTAAGATGGAAGAAGTAAGTTATAAGCTGCATTCACACCAAGGCTGTCAGCGTTGAGTGTCTAGCCAATCAGACTTCATCTCGGGCGAAATGAAGTCTCTGATTGGCTAGACGTTCAACGCCGTCAGCCTTGGTGTGAATTCAGCTTTAGGGGGAGAGAATAAATATTTACATGAAGAGGGGATCTGGGAGAATATTTCTAGGTCAGTTAAAATTTGGATCGGGGATAGATGTTTCAATATCGAAGATCGAGAGATTTTTAGAATTACCAATATTATGAAAAAAGTTAGTTGCAATCTTTTTAATAAATTGTCTAATTGACAACATTTTACTTGCGGCTCTGAGGTCAGTGTTCCTCATGAACCATTTAACGAAGAATGATGCTTTGAAAAGCTTTAATTTGATTAATATGAGGTGTAGTTGTACGTGCCCATATTGGAGCGGCATATGTTAGAATTGGTCTGAGGATCAGTTAGTAGATAAGCAGTTTATTTTCTCTGCTCAATGCAGAGTTTCTTGCAATTAAAGGGTAAATTTTACAAACCGAATTTTTAAATTTATTTCTTACACATGTTATGCGTTGTTTGAAGGTGAGATGATTATCTAGAATAACGCCTAGGTACATAGTGTGTTGAGACCTGGGTATTATATATATATAGTAGATCATTTACATGGATTTTGGGGAACTTTTTAATGTTAGAGAAGAAGATCGCTTCAGTTTTTTTGATGCATTTATTGCAATTTTCCAGTCATTATACCATTCTTCCATGTGAGCAATGTGTATGTTGAGGTAATGTGCAATCAGTGTGGGGTTTTGACTTTAACTAAACACCGCGGTGTCATCCGCATAAATACAGAGAATTGTGTTTTCTGTTTGTGGTATATCGTTAACGTACAGATTAAATAAAGTCGAAGCCAAAATTGCCCCTTGTGGAACTCCACAGTTTATAAATCTAAGGTTAGAAAGGGTGTTATTAATTTTAACAGTGAAATTTCTGCTAGTGAGATAGGAGTTAATCAGGAGGATGAGTGGGGGAGGGAAGTTATAGTTAATAAGTTTGTGTGTGTGTAGAGCAGACCAGTATGCCATACTCTATCAAACGCTTTCTGAATGTCGAGGAAGTTCACACCAATGTGCTTACCTCGTCTTTTTCCAGATTTTATATACTCGACTGTTCTGAGTAGTTGGTGCGAAGTGGAGAGCTCGGCTCGAAAGCCGTGCTGCTCCGGGATGAAGAGGTTGTTAGTAAGGATATGGTCAATCATTCTGTTGAGAGAGGATAATTTTTTCAGCAACTTTGTTTAGGATAAGGAGATAGGTCTGTAATTTTGAGCGATTGTTGGATCTTTACCTGGTTTCAGAATCGGAACAACCGATGCTGTTTTCCAGGCACTTGGGAAAGTTTAAACATATTTTCAATGATGTTATAGTAAGGATTGGTAGAATAGGTAGGGTTTTCAACATTTTATTTGTGATCATGTCTCTTCCCGGGGACTTTTTGATTTTTATCTTTTTAATATAGTTTACAATCTCAGATACGGGTGGGTGATGGTGGTGGGGGGGTTCATGATCAGTTTGAAATGTAGCATTAGTAATGAAGTTGTTAACGATATGTGTAATTGTTCTGACTTTTTCAGGGCTTACAATGTCATTTAATTTAAATTGGTTTTCGAGAGAATCAGCGAGAACTTCAGCTTTATCCTTGTCGCTGAGAGCAATGTTATTTTGGCCTTTCAGGGCTGGAATTTTTGGTGCTTTTTCACGGAAATTTTTTGCTGTGTTCCATAAAGAGCCATCTTCAGTATTAAGAGAGAGAAGGGTTTCTTCCCACATTTGTTGCTTAAATTTATATGTAAGTCTTTTAACTTTAGTTTGAAGTCTATTTAAATCGCGTTTATGATCAGGGTGTTTTGTGTATTGCCATAACTTTTTGACTTTATTGCGATCTTTGATGAGTATTTTGAGCTCTCCATGGAGAAGAGGGCAGTGAGGATGATTTATCGGTTTTGACGCTTTGGAGTGCGCAGTTAGGATTTGTTTAGTGATGGCTGAATTTGAGAGTCTATTTCAGTGGTAGTATTTGCATCAAACAGTTTTAAATTGTTAGTATCGAGTAGTTCATTTTTAAAAATATTCCAATTAGTAAAAAGTTGTGGAGGAGGCATATCAAAATTTGTGTTCGTATCAAATTCAAAATAAAGATACCATCAACCCCCCTTTTAGCCAAAATAAAAAATAGTAATAATAATAAATCACTATGATCTAAAACAGTGATCCGCAACCCTCGGACCGGTACCGGTCCGTGGATCAAATGGTGCCGGGCCGCCTAAAGAACATTAAACTATTGCCATTTATTTAAAGCGGTGCATTTCTCTCGGATTTGCGCAACTTCACACGGAAATCACTTTATATTCCACGTTAAATCACTTATATTAATTTTGGGTGTAACTATATTTTATTCTGAAGCATATTTAAATGTAACTAAGTTAAAATTGTTAAATCAAAACAATCTAAAATATAAACAAACAACGTGTCCCACCCTCAGCGGGCTGCGGTAAAATTATCAAACGTTGACCGATCCGCAGCGATAAAAAGGTTGCGAAGCACTGCTCTAGAACATTTAATGACTTTCCTTCGCCTGGAAGTCCAAGGGGAAAAGAGATGGTGCTGCTGGCTAAATCCGGTTTTGGCACTTCTATCCGAAAGAGAGATCCCCCACCTGAAAGGGTTAAACCATCTGAATTAATGACTGCATCAGCCCTGGGGGTGAGTTCCGGAAAGGCCTCAGGTAGGAAAATCAGTAACTGTATTTTTTGTGAGAAATATCACCCGAGTGAAAAATGCTTTTAAATGCAAAGAGACAATTATTATTAAGAAAATATGCTTGTTTTATATGTTTAAATAGATCTCGTCATTTTAGCAAAAATTGTGATGTTAAAAATAATATTAACTGTTCTAAATGTAATTGTTTTCATTTTGAAATTATGTGTCAAAAATTAGATAAAAATTATGATCAAAAAAAATTTTTTTCCCCATAAAAACTGAGAATTCTCTATCAAGTAACTGCAACAGAAACGGAAATATATACTTTTAAACTCTCTGCGTTCTCATTCGCGTCAAAGGTCAGGAAAAGAAAGTTCGATTTCTGATTGATTCCGCTTGTGAAAATAGCTATATCAGTGAAAGTACTACTAGTATTTTGAAGACCACTCCTCTTAGAGAAGAAACTACAGTAAGACCCCGCTTAACGCTGTTTCGGTTTAACGCTCTTTTATTTGAATTGTGAGATTCCCCAAAATTGCACGCAGAGTTAGGCTTCCCGATATCCGAACCAGTTTATCTGTGTTTCTTCTTTCTTCGGTGTTATGCGAACGTATTTTTATCGTTTCAAACCCTTGTTGACGTTATTTTAAGTATAAATTTATATAATATTACGATTTCTATGGTGACAAATATTATGATTTTTAGTTTTTATCATGACTGATAATAAAAAAAACACGAAAGTAAAGCAGCAAGAAAAAGCATTTCAATAGAAACTAGAATGGAAGTGATTAGAAGATCAGATACTGGTAAACGTCAATTTCAAATTGGTGTTGCATTGAGTTTGGCAATTTCAACAATAAAGACCATTCTTAAGAATAAAGAAAAAATATTGTCATTGGCAATTGCAACTACGACAAGCTCTGCAACTAGAATTACCCGTTCTAGAAATAATACAATAGAGGAAATGCAAAAACGACTTTCTATATGGATTGACGACGAAATTGAACGCAATATACCATTAAGCCAATCTACCTTCTTGATAAAAAGGCAGAAAATTGGAAATACTGAAGAGACTGAATGATTTGAAATGTAAATATACTGACTTAGAATTTTATTTATTTTTATATGTATATTCGTTAATCAGGTTTCTTCTATATTTGTAAGAAATAAATTTTTGTTTCATTGTTATAAAAAACATAATAAATTTAATGGTAAAATACCTGACCAATTTTCTACCCATCTTTCCCTAACCCCATTATTTACATGATAAGATAACCTCGTTTAACGCCATTTCATATTACGCTCAACTTTGATGGAACGTATACCTCGCGTTCAGCCCCGGGGTCTTACTGTATAATTCATTCTCTATTCGGGGGTAGACGAAATGAAACCGAAACATCACAGGGTGTTTTCTATTGAGGTCAGTGATTTGAAACGCTCTTATGTGTGTAGTTTTGAAGCATTATCAGAAAAGAAAATATGTGGATTTATTTCTAAGATTGAAGATAAGCGTATTTTAAATGAGTTAAAAAATGAAGAAATTATTTTATCGGATTTAAATTGCAAAGAAACGGAAATTGGGCTTTTGATTGGGGCTGATAATATAGGAAAATTATAGACTGGGAATTTAATTAAATTAGATTCGGGCTTAACAGCTATTGAAACTAAACTGGGATGGACGGTAATTGGAAAATTAAGTTCGAACGTTAAAAACGCTATGTTAACGACATCGTCTTTGCATGTTCAGAATGTTAGTGTTAAAGAATTATGGGAACGCGACGTTTTAGGAGGAATAACTGATTCCTTACTTAATGAGAATACGAGAGAAAATTTTGATTTAACCGATTTTAAGAATAAAATGAAAGTTCTTCTCGATGGGAGATATGAAGTTAAACTCCCATGGAAATGTTACTCTGAGAATTTGACCAGTAACAAAGAACTAACATGGAAAAGGCATCTACGGATGATGAATAAATTAAGAAACGGTAAATTTTTTGATGATTATAAAATGTGTTTAGGGAGTGGAAAGATTTAAATATATATCATTGAACGTGTGCCGGAAGTAGAATTAAACAATGAATGTCATTATTTACCTCACAGGCCTGTGATTAAATTAGTGCGACTGCAAAAAAATTACGAACCGTATTTGATGCTTCGGTCCGTGAAAAGGAAACCATCTTTGAACGACTGTTTATATAAAGCAGTAAACCTTATTGAACTAATACCTGACATTTTAGATCGTCTTAGAATTTATCCAATCGGAATCGTAGCCGATATTGAAAAGACTTTTTTGATGCTATCTGTTGCACTGAAAGATAGAGATTATCTCAGATTATTTTTCCCCATGCAATGAAAAACAATTAGTGTACAGACATTGTCGAGTTGTGTTTGGGGTGTCTTCCAGCACTTACTTATTGAATGCATCTATTATGCCTCTTTTAGAAAATTGTAGTTCTGTATATAAGGAAGTTGCACAATAGCTAAAATCTTCTTTTTATGTTGATAATTGTGTAACTGGGGTTTTCAGTGTTGATGAAATAGAGATATTTATTGAGAAGACTAAATTATATAATTATGTCGGAAGGATGTTTTAATTTACGTATTTTTGAGAGCAATGTGGCGAGTAAAAGTGTTGATAAACACTCAGGCGAAACTTTTATTTTGGGTATCATCTGGGACTTGGATAATGATGTTTTGAAATGTTGCACAAATTTCGAATCGTTAACGTGCAAAGCGAAAATAACCAATCGATTAGTTTTGTTTACTGTACACAAAAAGTTTTCGATCCCATTGGGATGTGTCGGCGTCGTCTACATTGCTCCCAAAATTACTATTGCAGGAACTATAGAAAATGAAAATCGCATGGGATATGGAACTACCTCAGAATATTGTAAGCAAACTTATGAAATGGTTTAATGAAATTCAAATTTTGAAAGATGTAACTATACCACGTTGTATAAAAATTAATATTTTTACTGAATTACATGTATTTGTTGATGCAAGAAAAGGGGTCATATGCGGGATGCGTCTTTGCTCTCGATCAATAGTTGATTCTAGAGTTAGCGTAATTCTCGTTAGAATGAAATCTAGAGTCGCTCCTCTCAAACCTTTGAGAACACCGCGTTTAGAACTAATGGTTTGTTGTATAGGCGCTCGACTTGTAAATTCTATTTTGAAAGCGCTTAATATGCCGGACTTGAAAGTTACTCTTTGGTCCGATTCCACGACAGCACTTTGGTGAATTAAGGAATATGGAAATTGGTCAGTTTTTGTAGCTAATAGGGCAAAGGAAATTAGACAACTGACTCAAATTCAGTCATGGAAGTATGTCCCAGGAAACATGAATATCGTGGATTTACTATCTCGTGGTTGTTTTCCACGACACATGCTTAACTCTGGATGGTGGGAGGGACCTTCCTGGTTGAAACAAAATTCGGAATATTGCCCAGATGGTGAAATCACTTGCGAGCTTCAAGAAGTTAACGTAGAGAGAAAGAAAACTAGAAATGCGAATGTTGATCTAGCAAATGATGCACCTTCCTTTCTTATATGTAATGTGTCTGATTATGATAAAATGATAAGAGTATTTGCGTGGATTTTAAGATTTGTAAATAATTACTGCAAAGACTATAACAAATGTAAGGAACATGAATTTTCTGTTGCTGAAATTGAAAATTCTGAAAAACAATTCATTCGTTTAACTCAGACATATTATTTACCTGATGTTGAATCTTTAAAATTTGTTACCTTATTGAGAATGATAATATTTTAAGAATAAAATCTAAAATAACTGAACGAAATGATGAAAGTTCTTTTTTGTATCCTGTATTGTTACCTGATAAAAGTGAAGTTACAAAGCTTTTGATTAGATCTAGACAAAAAGAACTGTCATGCTAGAATCCAAATAATGCAATAATTAATTAGAGAAAGGTTCTGAATTATCAGAACTAGGAAAAATATTGAGTATTTTAATAAATGTGTTATTTGTGCTCGTTTTAAAGTGAAATCATTGTCAAGCGGACCATCACCTTTACCACCAGACCGAGTGACTTATTGCGCGATATTTGAAGTTGTAGGAATTGACTTAGCTGGACCTCTGTTTTTAAAAAATAACGAAAAGGTATGGATTACATTGTTTACTTGCTCAGTATATCGCGCACTCTATCTTGAATTACACTGCTGGCCACCGTAAATGCAACACCAAGAAAGACAAGAGACAAAATTTATTTTGTAGATAACGTGTTGACCAAGTATCAAATGATTAAATTTACAGACTTCTGTGAAGTGTGGTTCCTGCTAGATTCAGTAGCCACCATAGTTGGAGATCACCGCTGCCACACGCCTCGGCATTGATTCAAAGAGACTTTGGATGTGTTATTGGGGTACAGCAGACCAAGCAGCTTCCACACGTTGCCAAAGTTGATCTGGTGTGGCAGCTGGGGGTGTAATCTGGGTCGATCGTTGAGCAACCATGGACCACATGTTTTCTATCGGTGAAAGATCCGGAGAGCGAGCCGGCCAGGGAAGCAATTCAATCTGGGGATTGACGAAGAGCCTTTGGACAATGCGTGCTACGTTTGATCGCGCATTATCCTGTTGAATTATGGCTGTGGCCAAACTCTAAAGGTAAGGAAGAACAACTGGCTCCAACACCTCGGAGATGTAGCGCTGACTGTTTAAAGTAGCGACAGTGTGTACTAGAGGAGTGCGAGAGTGATATCCAACACCGCCTCATACCATAATGCCCGGTGCAGGACCAGTGTGGCGGTACATAACGCAGCTGTTCAGCATCCCTCTCCATGGTGTCTCCAGACTCGAATCCGACCATCGTGGTGTTGCAGACAGATGCGTGACTCGTCAGTAAAGACAACTTCATTCCATTCTGCCGCCCACATCCTTCTTTCATTGCACCATTGGCTGTGGAACGTCTGTGGTTCTGCGTCAAGGATAGACCAAGCAATGAACGTCTTGCGGACAGACCACTCTGCTGTAAATGGCGTCGAATGGTACCCGCAGACACTGAATGATGCGTTACAGCCTCAATATGCTGTGCTATGGTTCGTGATGTGACTGAGCGATCCATCACTGCCATGCGCACAATTTGCCTCTCCTTACGTGAAGTGGTGCACTGAGGTGGATGCGATCGACCACGTCGGTCCGCCGTACCCTCCTGCATCCAACGTCCCATATCCGCATTACAGATATTTGGTTTCGTCCAACACGACTACCGATTTCCCTGAAAGATAATCCACAATCTCGATAGGCCATATCCTTCCTCTGTCAAACTCGGATACTTGATCAAAAGCTGATCGCTGTTTTCTACGAGATATAACTGATCGTTTTTTGAAAATACCACAAGAAAAACACAATTGCCGAACTTGAAATCGTTGAAATCTCCAAGTCTTAAATAGCGCTTTGAGGTGGCGCCACAGGCGCGCGTGATGTGTGTCTGCGCTGAAATTCTAATAATTTGCACATCTCACCTCCGCTAATGCATGTTGTAAATTTCATGTTATTTGCATGCTTCCTTCAGGGTGTTGCATTTACGGTGGCCAGCAGTGTAGTAAACGCTCTGTCTACTGATGTCCTTTTTGCTTACCCTTAGACGATTCATTGCTAGGCGCGGGAGGCCCAGGATAATTTACTGTGATAACGGTACTAATTTCCGGGGTGCTTTCAAAGACCTTGCGAAAATGGATTGGCATAAAATATCGAGAGAAACTGCATCTCAAAAAATAGTTTGGAAATTTATACAACCCACCACAGCAAGGTGGGGAGGCTGATGGAAAAGGTTGGTTCGCATTATCAAGGAACTATTGAGACGTTCTCTTGGAAAATAAATATTAACCTATGAAGAATTGTCAACAGTGATTTGTGATTGTGGATTTTTAATCAGTGGTAGACCTTTAACTTATATATCTGAAAATCCGCTGGAATTGATCACTCTTACTCCTGCAATGTTTTTAATAGAGAATCGCTGTTCCGATACTACTGATAGTGACGAATTAAATTCGCGAGACTTAAGAAAAAGAATGAAATATAGAATTAAACTTTTAAGAGATTTAAGGCAACGTTTCAGGAAAGAATATATAGGTGAGCTAATTCAAAAACAGAATGATAATCGGGTGCGGGAACCCCGAATTGGGGAAATGGTCTTAATTGGGAACGACAGTAAGAAATGTTTGTCTTGGCCTATAGCTAAGATTATAGAATTAATCCCTGGTCGAGATGGGGAAATTCGAACAGTTCGGCTAAAAACTGAACATGGAACAGTAATACGTCAGGTACAATGTATCTTGCCTTTGGAAGTACAAGCGATTGCAAATAGCGATAAGGAGTTGAAAGAGGAATCAATTTCTGTTAAATGTACTAAACCTGAAAAAGTCTTGAATACTAATGATGTCATTGTAAAAAAATATACCTCTTCTAGAAGATTGGTTAAAGAACCAAAGAGACTTGATCTTTTGAAACTCTCCCTAAGTCTCAAAGGGGGGAGTACATTGTGATTAAAAATGATTTGTGTGAATGAGTGGCAGCATGGCGCCACGTTTTTGTAACTGTGAAGAGGTTGTGTAACGTCATTATATTCTGTATATAAAAAGGGTGAAGCAATCATGAGTTTTTGCTTTCGCTCGGCAGTTCTGAATAAAATTAGTTACTTTAAATGACTGGCTCAAGAATGAATTACTTCAACCAACACCCAACATCGGGTAGATGCAGCTCGCAGAATTTTAGAATTGATATTGTTTTTACAACGATGGATGGATTTTCTGATGAATACGTATGCAGCATATGTATGAAAATACGTATTGAAAGTAAGCATTGCAATTATTAAATTATGAGAAATAAAAGCACGTTTCTTAATATAGTTATCAGATTTAACAAAAATCGAAGTAATTGCTATCAAGAGTGCATTAGAGATTTTCCTTTCAAAAAGCTTCCATGAATGCAGTGGGATTATTATTTTCATAGACTCAAGATTCGCGCTGCAAGCTATCCAGAAGCGCAAGTGCCAAATCAGCCACAAAATCATAAAATCTATCGACAAAATAATCACAAATAAGAGAACGTACGCTACAATGCATACTAGCCCACGTAAATATCCTAAGTAATGAGAAAGCCGATGAACTTGCCAAAGAATCCAGCGCTTGCCCCCAATCATCTAAAATCCCGACCCTCATCAACGTCAATGCAGTTGCAAGCCGAAGACAAATCAACAATATTTTTAAACATTCCATCCCAGCTCTAAATAGTAACACCATACAATGGCATAAATAAAACTAGACTTATGGAACAAAGGACGTAAAAGGAATGAAAATCTCAACTGACGGTCAAAGAAGTTACACAAATCATTGCTCAAACTGCGCTAATGTTCAACTCTCTCCACAACATTGGCGTAACATACACCTAGCAACCCTAGCATTGTGGGGGCTGGTGTTCTAGGGGGCCCCAAACCTGACTGATATCATGTTAGTATTTGGGCTTGAGGCCGTTACGCCACTGCTCCCAGCAATTCAAGCCAGACTTTTCAAGATCAGCACAGAAGATTTGATATCTGGTAAAGCTGTTGAGGTTGCCGAAGCTGTCGACGACAGCTTCGGAGCGATCTGAAGTTTTTTGTCATCAATCTGCAGATCGTGGACATGCCAACAACAACAAAAATCGAAATATTTGGTGTTATCCCTAAGAAAAACATAATTACACTGCATTTTTTTAATTGTAATTATTTAAAAAGTTACTGGTAACCCAAACAAATTTGCCGTCTGCGTTGCCATCCAGAAAGGTATATTATACTTCCGCAATAAGCGGCTCCATTTTTCAATTTATTTTTGAAATATAGTTGGGAAATTATTTGTGCAGCTTTGAATTATCATTTTTGTTCTAAAGTACTTAACCTAAACAAATGCCTTCAGTTGTCATTTTCAAAAACATTGTGACTCAGCCTTTTAATAACTTAAAGGTTTTGTTTTTACTGAATTATAATGTAGCGAAGCTAATCCTGTGTGTGAAAAGTTTGTTTTCCTTAGATTTTGTGTTCATCTGACACAGGTGAGTTCTTTTTATTATTTTTTGAGTGCTCTTGAAAGGTCTTGATGAAATATTTCCTTGAAAAAATTATGTTTATCTCTTTTACAACTGGCTTTGATTCTGAAAAAGAAAGCGATATATATTTTCGAAAAATGCATAGCTTTAAAAGAAGTCAAACTTTTTTGTTTGTTTTCTTAAATTGTTATTTTGCTAAACTTAGATTTTTGTTTTAGCAAGAATTTCATATATAAACAGAATTCTACTAAACTTCCAGTCAAAAAACGGTGGAGGTTTAATCTTAATTTTTAATGTCCTTTATTTCACTCCAAATATAAAACAGATTTAAAGATTTCTTATAAAATACATTTTAATTTCTGTGTTAAAAATATCCAGTAATACTTTTTAAAGACTTGATTTTACCATATTAGATACATATATACATCTGTGAAAGTTATTTTCTAAATTTTTATTGCATTGATTCTCTTAACAGTACACATTGTATTAAAGCTTTTCTTAAAATGCAGTTTATAATTGAAAGAAAAGTACTACAATTGTAATGATAGTAATACTCGGTTAAAGTGTAGTATAGGAGGGGCCACTTGGCGCAGTCCTTTTTTTTGGCGACTAAAAGTGGGTATTTTAATAATACCATAGTGAGACCTAATAAATGAATTAGGTCTCTTTCTGATTAATTGTTGTAAAATTGCCATTTCTTTACTTTAGATCGAAAAACATTTTGTATTGTTTATTAACGTATCTTTGTTCTTGTTCACATTCCATTTGTGTCATTACTTTTCTGCTATAATTTACATTCATTTTCTATTTTATTTATATTTATATTTTATAAATTTTATTTAATTAATTTCTAATTTACTTCAAAGAAAACAGAAGTCTTTTTTAATTTAAGCTGATATTTTTTTGCTGTTATCGCTAAATTTTTGAAAAATCAAGCTCTAGAAATGGAGTAACTATGAATCTATTAATCATCTTTGCAAAAGAACTTTTTGCAGTAGTATTTAAAAGTATTAAATTTATTTGTACTCATAATTGAAAATATATAATTTTGCTATAAATGAATCAGTTCTCTATATTAAAGCAACAAATATTGATTTATCATAAAATATTCAGAGAAGATGAAATTAAATTTTCTTGTCATCTAAAATTTAGTTTTATTGCCAAATACAAACTAATGAATATCAATATTTTTACATGTAGTTACTTGGTTCTTACTTAATATTTAAAAGTACATGAACAATCTGAAATGGGTAAATGTAATAATATTTCAGGGATTAAAACATTTGAATCTAGTAGACTTTGTTATAGCCTTAAAAATTATTTTTAAAATAAAATATTTTCATATAGTATTATATATTAAATCTACAGTGACTTTGAAAACATTAAATATAATAATTAAAAAACCAGTGATTTTTACTTTCTGTTGCCAGAGCTAATGTAACTCTTAAAGATCCACCAAAAGTCTAATAATTTAGTAGTTTAAATTCATCCTAAGTATAAATAGTTATTCATTACAAATTTATGTGTGCATGTTCATGTATATAATTATCTTGCATGTTCATGTACCTAATTATTTAGAGATCCTCAAGCACTAGGATTAATGCAATTTTAGGGCTTTTACCCATGTAGTCTTTCTTCATGTTTGCATAATATTTAAGGTAGGAGATTAGTGTTTCAGCAAAGTTGTTGTCCTTTTTACTTCATCGAAGTTAAACATCATACAGGATCACTGCTAATAGCTCTTGTGTTGCTTCTAGTATGACATTAAAAATTCTACCATCATGAATATATTTGGAGTAACATACACACTCAAATTATATTGAAAAATTTCTGTCACAATTCTTATTTTATAAAATAAATTTTATTATAATTTAACAAATTACATTTTCTTTCTGTAAATATCTCTGATGTTGGAAATAAGTTTATTCGTAAAGAACTGATCTGTTTTCAATTTATCGTCAGAAATTGGTGGATATTGAATAAGTGCTCTTTGTTCTCAGATTTAAACAGTTTTATTTATTTTTTTAACAGTCATTTATAATGAATATCTTATTTCACAATCAACACATTCCACATTTAACTACTGTATTTTACTGTAGGTATATAATCCACAGCCACGTATTATCCGCAAAGCCTTTTTATCGAGGAAAAAAATAATAAAACGTTGCATAATCCACAGCAATATTTATGGGGAATAATCCAAAATATATATTGCCTATAATGTTGTGCAAGAAAAATTTGAAAAAAGAACACAATATGATTAAAATTATAAGTAATAAATTGTACAGAAAAAATTTTTTTTGTAAAATTCTTTTTTTTAAAATCTGGACATCCATTATTTCAGTAATTTCTGAACTTTCAATTAAAATATCTGTTGATTCCGATTTCTAAAGGCTGTAATTTTTCTGTCAGTCCTGCATGTATTAGTTCCAGGTGCGGAGTTCTGGGCATTTTTAACATTTTCACTAAGATGTGCTTCATCGAGTCTATAATTAAAAAACGTTGGATCGCATTTTTTTAAAAAAAAAATCTTTTTTTTTCTCAATTTTTTTATTTGTCAACGTTAAACAATCTTACAGTTTCTCGATTTCCTACTTCTGTAGCCTTCTCTATAACATTTAGTTCAGCCATGTAACTTACATGCCTCTGCTTCAACATGGCAATATATGAATATTTTCAGGACAAAACAGCTTAGGTCAAAACAGAATGGGAAATAATGCTAGCGATCAGCAACTGTAATATCTTTTTGTGGAACCGAATTAATTCTTGAACATAATAGACTAAATTCATAATGGTCACATGATAAAGGCAATCACGTGGTTCCCATTGATTAAAAATTGACTTACTAATTGTTCAGCTTGTAAAGTTTGGATAACATTTAAAATTTGATGATTGGGTGAAGAGTTCACGTGTTAAAATTCTTCAAACAGTTTTCAAAATTTAAAAAAAACTTACATTATACGTATACTTTTAAATTAAGTGCATTTTGCTCAACTATGTGCATTATTATATCGTTGACAAATATGTACTTTCTAAAGAAAGTTTCTGCAAAAAGCAAAAGTTGGCAACAGTGAAGCACATGAACTAGTTGGCTGGAAACACATGATTATATTTATGACATAATTATGACATCGCATTAATATATGAACTGATTGGATAAAAACAAGTGACTCAGCTATCATGTGACTATGACGTCACATGAATTTAGTCCATTGGACCAAACTGATTGTAGCTGAAATACACCAGCCGAAGTCGCAAAAGTTTTTAGCGCCATCTGTTATTTATTTTATAAAACGTAAATGGGTTTTCTTTCAAAACTTTATTGTAAGCGTTTCTGATGGAAAATGTTTTTTATCACATAATCCACAGCAGCGTATAATATGCTCAATGAAATTTGAAATTTTTTTAACGCCTAATCCATGGATTATATACAGGAAAATACGGTAATCAAGAAAGTTACATTGCATTTCCATTCATATATAGTTAAAATGTCATAAAATTATATACATTTTCACATTTAAAAAAAATTGCATTTTATTCTTTAAACTTAGTCATAAAATGAGGAAAACGTCATTTTTGAGAAAAAATTAAAATATAATACTTGTATAACTTTTAAGACTTGCAAACCAGTATCCTTTTCTGTAGTCATAAATTGAAAAAAAAATTAAAAAATGAAGTTTTCATTAAATGTTTCTTAAGTAAAGCAATGTTTTGTAACTGATATACATAGAGTAAAAGCCTTTACAAAGATTCTATGCCTTGGTATTTGATCAGTTCATTTAGTGATGAGCGTAACCAAGTGTTAATGGTTTTGAGAATGTGTCTACATTATTTTTGTTTTGTTATTTCTGTTTGTTTGTTTTGGCTTTGAGTTCTGATGATTCTGAAGATCTATCCTGTAGAAAAGTTGATGTGTTTGTTAAACTTATGAGCTTAATGTGTTGTAGAATTTGAAAAATTGGGTACCAAACTAGATGTCATCCTCGTCACATGATCATGGTCAAAAATTCACAAAAAAAAACCATCAACACTAGCCTTTTTGTTGCTTTGCAGTGCTGTTACTAAACAATCAACAAACAATTTTATTTCATAAAATTTAACAATGTATTATTACACCTTCTTTATTAAAAACAAATTTTCAACTAGTGTTATTTGATTAATTATAATTTAGAATATTTTAATTATTTTTAATAATATGCTATCAAAATATTAATTTTACCTAAGATTTGAGTTTTAATTAATACTCATTAGGTAAAACAATCTTTTGTGGGGGTAGCCTGGATTGAAAGTCTGTGTGTGGTATTTGGAAGCTGGAAGTGCCATTTAAATATTCATCCTTGTCTTTTGACCAATAGTTCAAATTGCAAGGCAGAATAACTATCTTTCTGATTTCAAGTTTCAATGAAATCCACAACATTTAAAATCAAAACCTGGCATCCTTTTTTTCCATATGCTTTCACTTTTGTGTTACATTACGCAGACCCGTACACATTGAAATCTATAAGTGTAAAAGGAGAAAAGCTACTCATTCATTCATTCACTCACTCACTCATTATATCTCAGGAACTACTAGACCTACATTGAAATTTAGCAGGCATATCCCTTCCATGGAGTAGAAATCTGCTAAGAATGGGTTTTAAGAAAATTGACACCATAAGGAGGATTGCGAGGGTTTAAGAACTGTAAATATTAAACATGAATAAATATATTCCCTTTTTTGAACTGTTAGACTTCTAGACTTGAAATTTGGCAGAGAGGTTTAACCCCTAAGGAGAGATGTTTGAGGGTTTAAGAGAGGTTGTAGAAAAATATATTACCGTTTATGACCTATAAGACCTACAGACATGAAATTTGGCTGGCATGTTCGTTGTATAGAATAGAGATTCACTATAAAAAGAGTTTTCGGGAAATCCGTCCTCAAGGGGAGGTTGCGAAGGTTGAGGGGCGTGATAGATAAATATTCCCGGTTTTGAACTTTGAGAACTGCAGACTTGAAATTTGGTGGACAGGTTCTTTTCATGGAGTAAAGATCCACTACATGAGTTCTTTTGTGAAAATTAAATGATAACTGGGGCTGCTAAGGGTGAAGGGGTGTTGGAAATAAATATATTCCCATTTTAGAATTAGACCTACAGACTAGAAATTTGGTAGGCATGTTCCTTTCATAGACTAGCGTTCCTCTAAGAACAGGCTTTGCGAAAATCGTCCCCCAAAAGTGTTTGTGGGGGGGAGGTTCAAAGTGGTTAAGGTACGTTATGAATTAGAACTCCTGTTTTTGAACAGTTAGATGCACATATTTAAAATTTTGCAAGCATGTTTCATTTGTTGCATAAAGATTTGCTAAGAACTGATTTTACAGAAATCGTCTCTTAGGGGGAGGCGAGCGGTGAATTACTGGGATGTATTGTTAAAAATAATATTCTATTTTTTCAACTACTAAACCTACAGTAAGGAAATTATTATCACTTGTTTTGTTTGTGTGGATGCTAAGAATGGGTTGCATGGAAATACACACTAAAAGTGGGTTCTAGGGCTTATTGATCAAAAATTCGTTTTTTGAACTATTAGATTCAGACTTCAAATTTGACAAGCATGCTTTATTTTGTTAAGTAGAGATCCACTAAAAATAGATTTTGCGAAAATCCTATTTGGTGTAGGGGGTAACTGGAGCATTAAAGATAATTCTACTTAAGTTTTAGATATAATTCAGAAGTGCTGTTTTTTTTTAAAAAATTAAGAGGCGAGAGTTATAATAATGTTTTCAATCAATCAAATGCTTAACTATAGGACTTAGATATCAACAATTTTAAATATATACAATTTTATACATACATATATATATATATATATATATGGTATATATTCAAACAGCATTAAAAAATACCCAGTGAAGCAGGTGGGTAACGGCAGTGCCATTATAAAAGATAATCATCTTTCATCATGTTATACTTATTTTAACTCTTTTTGCTTGCTTGTAATTAACTACTATTTTGTAAATTATGGTTTGAATTTTATTTGCATAATTGTTAATTAAATGTATTGTTTATTTCCAGCAAAGTTAACACTGACATTTTCCAAAAACGATCACATATCAGAGAACCCAGGAAAGAGAAGTTTATTGCAGTTTTTCATTTCTTTCACAAGTCTGATGTACAAGTGAATTTCATTTAACGAATCTGATTTTCAAGCAGAAGAATTTCCTTTTGTGTGTTAGTATTTGAATGAGAGTACATTTACCCCACTGTACAAATGGGTAAAAATAAAAAATACTAAGTGTGTCAAGAGTGCAACAAGGTCTTTTCTCTTCATAGTAGGTAAATATGCATTTACTAACTCGCACTAATGAAAAATTTTTTAGTTGTAAAATTTTAACCTGGCATTCTCTAACGTAATCAGATTTCAAATTCTCATTTACTTATATGCTCTAATAAAAAACCTTTTATATGTGAAGTCTCCAAGCAGCCATTCTCTCAGAGAGGAGATTTAAGAAGACATATGTATATTCATACCAAAGAAAACCTTTACGTTTGTGACATCTACATGTAATCCTTCTCTATTAATAGCTGATTACAAACACATTTGCATCCTTATGTTTGTGTAACTTGCAGAAAGGTATTCTCCTTTAGTTATAACTTAAAACTTCATTTCTTTGGGCACACTACTTGGAAAAAATATGTTAATGAAATCTGTGACAAAGTGTATACTCAAAGTAGAAGTGAAAAAGTGTATTTACTAACTCATACCAAGGATAAAGCCTTTTTGTGAAATCTATGACAGTTCATTTTGTAATCTAAAAAAAAATATTTGCATGGTAATACAAAAGAAAAATCTTACGTTTAGGAAGTTTGTAAGAAGACTTTCTTCTAAAGTTCTGATTGAAGAAGGCATTTCCATATTCTCACCAATGACAAGCCACATGTTTCTAAAATCTGCAAGAAGGCCTTCTCTGAAAATTGACAGATAATACGTCATTTGGTGTTGCACACTATGCAAAAAAGTTTTGCTTGTGATGTCTGCAATAAGGCGTACTCTCATAACAGAAATTTAAAAAAGCATTTGCGTATTCATAGCAAGGACAAGTCCTTATTTTGTGAAATCTGCAAAAAATCTTTCTGCCATATATTAGAACATATGCGTATTCATACTAAAGAAAAGCCTTATGTTTGTGAAATTTGCAACAAGGCATTCTCTCAGAACAGCAATTTAGGAAGACATCTGCTAATTCATACCAATGAAAAGCCTTATGTTTGTGAAATTTGCAACAAGTCATTCTCTGATAAAAGCAATTTAGGAAAACACATGATAATTCATACTAATAAAAGATCTCATGTTTGTGAAATTTGTAACAAGTCATTCACTCGGAAAGATCGTTTGGGAAGACATATGCTACTTCATACCAATGAAAAGCCTTATGTTTGTGAAATCTTCAAGGAGGCCTTCTCTAAAAATTCAAAATTAAAGCATCATTCACTGGTGCACACTATGGAAAAAGTTTTGTTTGTGATGTCTGCAATAAGGCTTTTTCAAAACAGCAGTTTAAAAGCGCATTTGCGTATTCATAGCAAGGACAAGTCCTCATTTTGTGAAATCTGCAAAAAATCTTTCTGCCATATATTAGGGTTTTATAAAGGATGCATAAAAAAAATTTGAAAAACCTTATGTTTTAAAAAAAATTTGGAAAATTTGCAAAAAGGGCTTTTCTCTGGAAAAAGCAATTTAAAAACAATGCTACTTCATCCAAAAGGAAAAGCCTTATTTTTTGGAAAAATTTGAAAAAGGGGGCCTTCTCTAAAAAAAAAATTTAAAGGGCACTTTCACTTAAACCCCAATAAAAAAAGTTTTGTTTAAAAATTCTGCAAAAGGTTTTTCAAAACAAATTTTAAAACCCTTTTCATTTAAACTTTAATTTTTTGGAAAATTGGGAAAAATTTTTGTTTTGTAGGGTTTCAATAAGGTTTTTTTCAAAAAAAAGGCATTTTAAAACGAAATTTTTGGCATATTCCATACCAAGGAAAAGCCTTTATTTTGTGAAATCTGCAAAAATCTTTCGGGCCAATTTAAAAAACAAGGGAAAATTCATACTAATAAAAAGCCTTATGTTTTTTGAAATTTGAAAAAAGGCATTTTCCCAGAACGGCAATTTGGGAAGACATATGCTACTTCTTTCCAATGAAAAGCCAAAATTTTTTGGAAATCTGCAAAAGGCCTTCTCTAAAAAAAAATTTAAAAACCCCATTAATTAAACCCCAAATTTAAAAATTTTGTTTGTGGGAAAATTTTTTTAAAAAGCATTTTTTTCAAAAAAGCAAGGGAAGACCTTTTTGAAAATTCAAAAAATTTTTCTAAAATTTTCCTTATGCGTATTCATACAAAGAAAGCCTTATTTTTTAAAATTTGTTAAAAAAGGCTTTCCCTTTTCCCGGGAAGATTTTTTTGGAAAGACATATGCTATTTCCCTTACCCAATAAAAAAAGCCTTATTTTTGAAAATTCTGTCAAAAAAGTTTTTTTCTTTGTGATTATTTAAATAATCATTTAAAATATTCATAATATTTAAAAAGCTTAAAATTTTAAAGAGTTTTTTTCCAAAGGGAGCATCCCTAAAAATTGTTCCCTTTGAAAATAAATTACTTTTCAATGAAAATGTTGAACTACGTGTTTGTAAAACCAGCAATTGTGCTATTTAGTATCTGGGTCCATTACGCATAAATAATTGACTATTTAATGTTGATAAAGCTTTCAATTTTAATTCTGAATCATGTATTTTTTTTTAGTTTGATTCTAAATTCTGACCAAAACTTATTTATTGATTGATTTATCTGTCATTTCTAAAAGTATTTATTTTTAACTAAATTGTAGATAATTTTCAAGTGGAAGCACATGAGTATTGTTTGTTTGTGTCCCATGATTTTTTCCTAAAATGCTACTTTTGTTTTTGTGAAAATATATTGCAATAAAAGAAATCTATTGAAATTTTCAAAGTGTTATTTGTGTTTTTTTAGATAGAATATATATATATATATATATATAATTCAGAAACTACTACAGTTAAAAAATTTAAATTATCATATGTTTTAAATTTTTAAAAATTAAAAATTAAATAAATTTTTTTTTTTAAATTTTTTTCAAATTGTCATAAAAGATATTTATTTTTTTAAATTTTTCCCCGAAGGCCGTAAATAGAACTGGGGAGTGGTGAAAAAGGTTTTAACAATATCTAAATTTTTGCCACAAATTGTGTGTGTGTTTCCACCTTATAAATGACGGCATTTATATTGTCAAATCTTCAACCTCACGATAGTATTTTTAGATCTGAAATTAAAACCTTTTTTAGGGTCAAGATCGGGAGACCGTGGAGATGCGGTAAAATTTCAAGGCTACATCACTTTGATTTTTCGATCGCACCTGAAGATCAGCTAGTCAGGGGTTGTTAAACTCGCGGACCGCATGCGCCCCACAACTATCATTTTTGTGGCCTGGCCAGTATATTGGCATACAGTAATATATAATAAAATATCAAAATTTCTCCCAAAATATGATAGATAGTCGCGGAAAAGAGATGAGCTTAAATGTTTATTCTTTCTTGTTTTTTGTATATGTTTATTACAATACATTATTCGAAATAAACCTACATTTCTATGAATATTGATTTTCGTTGCGGCTTACCTTAAATTAAACCTTTTTTTATTTCCCCAAAATAAAGCATTTGCTTTTTGGCACTCCTGAGTTTCCGGTGCATTGTCGACATGAAGACGGAAGTTCTTGGTTGATTAAAACCATCCATTTTAAAAACTAGTCAAAAAGTTTTTTATTCAGCTGTGTGGAGTAATAAACACTTGGTGTTCTTTGCCCCTCTTGGGGTAATCTTTTTTGGATGACATTTCGACATTCTGAAAAACAGATATGATATCTAAAGCTTTGCCCACCTTATTTTTTCCAAAGGGCCGTTGTCTTTTTTTCTAAATCCTTGCTCATCTCTTTGGTCTCTGGATCGTATGGATTGATCCAAGATTCTCCCGTTTTTTCCATTAAAATCTTCTTTTCCCCCCAAAAGAATAAAAGTTTCAAAAAGGTCGATATTCGGGGGGAACTCAAAGCAATGATTCCTTTTTGAACAATTCTTTGTGAAAAATTTTTCCCACACCCCTGCCTTAACTAAGATCACTCATTCATGATTTTGTATGGGCTGTTTTAGGTGTATTTGGATAACCTCCCCCCCCCCTTTCTTTTCTCTGATTGTCCATTTCTTGGATCGCCCGGGGGACGAAAGCCTGTTTGAAAATTTTTTTCACTTCTCTCAACAGTGTCAAAATGGTGGCTATCTTTCCCCCATATACAACCATGTTTTTTTCAGGAACACCGTGATTTTTTAACAATTTTGACACTTTTTTTAAGCATAAAATTTTTAAAAGAATTTTATCCATTTCAACTCGGAATTTTTCTTAATTTTTAAATTATTAACGTAATTTTTTTTTACATTATTTTTAAAGCTTTAAATTTATTTTTTGGTCCCGGGAAAATCGTAGAACCCCGGGAACGGGAAAAATGTCGGAATCTGTTTTTGCCTGGGGAAAGGGTGGTTTTTGTGGCCCAAGGTGCATGAAAAATCAGTGATTGGGGGTGTTTTTCGGGGCATGGAATTCAAAATTGAATCTTCAAAATACACTTAACTTTACCGGATGACCGTTTTTTTAGACACTTCCTGGCAGGCCCCCTTATCTTAAAAGCCATGGAGCTTGAAACTTGGTCCCGGGGGCCCTTTTTGGGGAAGTACCCGATAAAAAGAAATTCTCGGAACTTTGCCGGATAATTCCCCGGGACCTTTTTAAAGACAAACCCTGGCTTATCGAAAAAGCCTTGGGGCTAAAAACTTGATCTCCGGCCTGTTTTGATATGGGCAATTTGAATCTGATATCCGATAGAAACGGGCCCTAAATTTGCTCGATAATTCTGGACGACTTTTATTACGCGGACCGTGACAGAGCTTTCCTCCGGCCGAAATTGGGTGCAACCCTTTCCGAGTTCCACTAAAATTTGCTTTCCCCTCTGGGTTAAATTTTGCAAGGGGCTTTGCCCCGAAATTCAGCCCCGTGTGTGGGGGAGAATCTGAAACCCCATTTTAGGTTTTCCCAGTAACTTTATCGAATAATGCCAAAACGACCGTAATATGCGCTGACGGCGGTATTAGCCCAACTTGCTGACGTATAGACGCAAAAAGTTTCCCTGACTTATTTTGAGACGGCCGATCCGAATAATTAACCCTGTTCGAAAACCCCCGTGTTAAAAAATTGCAAGACGACGGTTTTTTTAAACGAACCATGACAAGCCCTTTTTCCCTTTAAAAATTTCCCGGGGTGTGCAAAGTGCGCTCTCGGTGTTTTTCTGGGGGGGGAAACGGAACCCGAAATCGGACTTTAGAAACTCCTGTAATTTTTGACGGATGATACTACTGCCCGCCCCTTCAGAGACGAAGCTTGCAGGAGCAGGGCCCAAAAGTATTGGTTTTCTTGGGATGGGAACAATAATTTTTGGTTGTAATTCAGAAACCCCCTTTAAATTTTTTCCCTGGACATTCCCGGGGAATGGGTTAAAACCCTTTTTGCTTTTGGGGTTTCCCCATCTTTTTTTTTTCCCCTATAGCTATTTTAAATTTTTTGGGCGAAAGGTAAAAACCACCAACAAAATTTGCATCTACAGGCATTGCTTTTTTTTAAATGGTGGCCCAAATGCACTTTCCCAGCTGCCATTAGACATTCATAAAAACCCCAAACCCAATTTGTAATTTTAAAAAAAAGGAAGCAATAGCTACGATTGAAAAGGAGTTCACTCATTCTGCAATGGTGTTCTATGGCCTATAGACACTCAAAATTTTAAAAAAATTTGGGAAGTTTTTGACAACAAAAAATTTCGGTGGTGCTGTCCTTTTAAACATTTATGGTGTTTTCCCTGGTTGATCATCATTCTTCCCTTTTTTTGCTCACGAAAATAAAGGGAAGTTTAAAACAATCGTTTTTAAATTTGGCAAAACGTTGAAAAATTTCGTTTTGGATTTAAAACCACGGGGTTTTCCTTGCAAGAAATTTAAAATGGCGCAAATTTTTTTTCCAACCCAGCTGCTGGATATTGGAAACAGGGGGGAATACAACTGCATAAAAAATACACCAGGAAATTTCCCTGTATTGTTTTCAGAAAAAAAATTAATTTGGTTGAGATTGTTTTCCCAGGATATGCTGTATAATTATCGGGAAGAAGGGGGTGGGTTTTATAATTCTTTTACTTGGGTAAAAAAAAAATGTTGATTTTGAAAAAATAAACTTCCAGATACAGGGGGTGCAGCTGGGTGATCTAATGCCTTTTAAATGATTGGGTACTACTGTTGATGAAAACGAAACTAATATTTTTTTTTCCCTTGGATGAAAAGGAAATTTACCTCATAATCTTCGGTTGAAGATTGGTTCACTGGTTTTTTTTGCTGCGAAAGCTTAAATACACCTAAATTATGTAACAAACCCGTTTGGTCTTTAAAAAAGAATTCCGGGAATCTCTCTTTTTTTGAAGCAACCATTTTGATTGTATAATTTTAAAAGGAAAAATCTTCCTTTTGAAACCCTTATTCCACTTTTCCACCCGTCTGCAATATAATTCAAAGGCTTCAATTCTAAATTAAGGCTTTCACGATGACCATAAATAAATCCCAAAACCGGACTTTTTTTCAATTTGGGGCTTGGATTTAGAAAATCCAGGGAATTTACCCAATGGGCATATATGTTTGCTCAGTGGTGCACAAAAAGGGGGGGGGGTCGGCCCCTAAAAACCCCGTTTTTTTTTCCGGGTTGGTTATAATTCTAAGTATATAATACGAAAAATTTAAATTGGATATTTTTTAAATTAATGATTAATTTTATTAATTAATGCAAATTATTTATTCAGAAATTTAAATTTTTTACTGCGTTTGGTTTTTGAAAAATCGACAAAACCCAAAAATAGCAGGGAAAAAGAACGGTGAACTTTCCCCCCTTCGGCCCCCCTCCCCCTTGAAAAATTCTTGTGTCGCTACTAATGTTGCTTCTTACGTGTGTGGAAACCACAGAATCTTTTTTTTGAAAGGGAAAAAAAAGACAAGTTCCCAAAAAAATGATTTGCACCGATTAGCGATTAATTATAAAAAAATTATTTTTTTTATAATTTAGAATGAAAAAAAATAATACAAAAAACCAACTCTTTTAAACCTCACTTAAAAAATTAAACCCTTCCCTTTTTTTTTTCCCAAACAATTTGTAAATAATTCATCATTATACTATATTCAAATAAGAGATAAATAAAAAGCAAATTTAAAAAAAAATTTTTGTTTTATGCTTAAATTCAACTTTCCCAAAAATTTTAAAAATCAAATAAATTTGACTGCATTAAATAGCTTAAGGGAAAAATTAAATTAACGTATTAAAACAAAGCCACAACAACGCGTGGCCGGGTCGTATTTTTATTTATAAAATTTAGACCAACATGCCCTTTTACAAAAGGGATATCAATCCTTTTTAAAAAAGTGTTCTTTTTTTTTTAATAACTTTCGATAAAACGAATAAGGGTGTATCTAAAAAAACCGGTCAAAACTTTAAGAAATGATAGTACACATCAAAAGGGGGAAAAAATATTAAATAAGGGGAAAATTTTTGGTTTAAACGCGTCTTCCCAAGAAGATAGGCGACATTAAAATCAGCGTTCGAAATTTCAAATGATTATAAAATGGGTCGATTCATTAGTGGTTTTTGCTAAAAAATTTTTCTTTTTTTGGGATTTACTTAAAAAAAATTTAAAAAAAAAAAGTTTAAAAATGCCGTGGGGTGCTTTGAAATTTGGGAAGAACAAAAATTTTTTGTTATTTTTTTTTTTCCGGTTTAAAAACTTTCCAAAAACAATTAAACTTAAATTTTTTTAGCTCAAAATTTTGAATCGTTGGGGGGTTTTTAAGCACCGCAAACTCAACCCCCTTTTCCCTTTTAAAACAGTTTAGTTTTTCACGATCTTGGATCTCTTGTAGACCCAAAAGGGAGCAACTTCTGCCCCTTAAAAAGCAAAAGAAAAAACGAAAGAGGGATGACAAAATTAAATAAAAAATTATTCATAACAAACATGAGCAATTTCTCCCTGCAAAAAAATCCCCATTATGCAAATCACCCGATTTGCATGCAAAATGTAATACACAAAAAAATTTAACCGCATGGTGCTAACTGCGTAAGGATGTAAAGGGGGCAATAAAAATCTGGTTGTTCATTCATCGTGTTTTGACGGCCTTAGGGATTACCAGCTACCTTTAATAAAATGGCCTATATCCCAAAATTTTGTTTGCGGATGGGGAAAACCCTGGAGCTTAACGGTTTTGGAGGGGGAAAGATTTCCGGAGATGCTTGCCGAACCGAAAAAAAATTCGAATATTTGTATAGGCGACGCGGGAAAACCCGGGTTTGTTTTCTGTGGGATGTGAACACAGGGCGTACCATGAGTGCGGGCCGTTAACCGAAGAGCATTTTGCGTTAATTTGAGGGGCACGCGGTTTTCGCCGCCGCAAAAGTTTAGCCACATGACGGTTTGGAAAATGTTGGGAGCCGAAGAACTTCAACCCTATCATGCGCGCAGCCCCGAAACCGTAGTACGTCTTGATAGCAATGACCCTCGGTCACGTGTCTATTTTCACGATGGTTCCTTCAACGATTGGTTTTTCAACCCGAATTTGCCGCTCACATGCTGTTCACCCAAAAAGAAAAAAATTTCAGTCGGGGGGCATTTTCTATGCGCCCAATGCACTAAACTGGACGTACACTAACTCACATGCTATTCGTCCTCATTCCCTTCCGACGTTTCCCGGCGTGTGTGGGCCGGGTTATCCACGATCATTTGGTGAACCATAACTTCTGCCCAAAGGGATTTGATGGGGGGTATTTCTTGCAGTTCTGCAAAAGTGTTCCGCCCAAAAAAAGGGTCGTATTGGCTCTTCATGACGGGGCACCTACTTTTCGCAGATTTCAAAATGCTTTGGGTATAGCATATCGGGCGTTGATTGGGGGCAGGGTTTTCCCGGGGGCCCGCATGCCCGACCTTTTTCCTGCCTAGACGTTTTTCCCTTTTGGGGCCCTTGGGGAAAGTCCGGTTTTACCAAAAACCCCTTTGAATCCGACGAAAGGCCCCTGGTTTCGAAGTTGCTGCCCTAACGAGCGATATCCGTGAGATGCCCCGGGGTATTTGCTAATGTTCGACAGTCCCTCCCCGGGGGGGTGAGGTCTGCATCTTTGCTGGTGGACGCTCTTTCATTCAACCTTCATTCATTGGGACTGGGTGCGTACATCAAGGGTTTTTTTTTTTTTCAAGGGGATATTGCTTATATCTTTTTAAAGAATAATTTTTTTTAATTTTTTCATCCCCGTTTTCGTTTTTTATTTTGGGTTTCCCTGGGGAAAAAAGTAGTTTTTGGGAAAAAGTACCTGAAGATCAATCGAGTCGCAATATGGGAAGAAGAAAGGGTCTTTCGGTAAAAAGGGGGGTTAAAAGTAAAAAGGGGTAAATCTCCCTCAAAACAATGTAGAAACACACGGATAGGGCCGATAAGTGCGGATCACTTATCAGATCACTGCCCAAACTCCTTTTCCCGTAATAAGACAAGAACTAAAAAAACGTCCAGTAGAGGGTTAAAAGGGCATGGATCCGGGGTCAAAATTTGGGCCACAAAAAAGTGGGGAAATGTAGACCCAATAACATAAATAAAAAGAAAAGTAAAAAAGATAACTTTTTTTATAAGTAGGGAAGAAGGACCCCATGGAAGCAGCTGGGTTCAAAAAGAAAAGGGAAAACAACCTGAGAAACCCCCAAAAAAGGACAGCAGTCCCGACCGGCCAATGGGTCATCAAACCAAGCGGAATAGCCGAAGAAAACTAAAACCCTACATCCCAGGCAACTCAGGTCCAAACGGCCAAAGGGGAAAGGAGTGAACAGTGATAGCACCTTGTCCATGGAAATTTCTGGTGGAGACAAGCCCATACAAATCCCGGTTGTATCGTTTCATTTTATGTTCTTTAAAAAAATTGGTTTGGAAGAATTTTCAAAGAAGGAAGTCTCGTGCGGTGTTTAAAGTTAAAAAATCAAGCAAAAAATTTTACCTTTTCATTGAGTGTATAATATATATATATATATAATATATATTTTGATTTTCTGACTTGTAAAATTTTTTTTCAATTGATGGGAAAACAATTGTAATTATGCGTTTGTTTACTTCGATGTATGACTTTGGAGTCGAAAAACCCCTTTTGGGTTTTTTGTTTTAAAGGTTTTTTTTGAAAAATTTTTGTTTAAATTTTATAGTTTGTATATATATGTTGTTGTATTGTTCCGTATTATAAAAAGGGGCATCTGGTTCAGGGGGAAAAGCGGGGTAGTCAGGTCACTAACAATAACCTTTAACGCGCTCAAATTTTGGGAAATTTGGGGGAACCCGATGCGGGGTTTGGGCCTGAAAGTTTGTTTTTAATTTAAAAATATATATAATGCATAAAATTGTAAAACATACTGGTATTATGTGAATATAAAATTTTTTCCAAGTAACTTAAAGAGTTTCATTTCAGGGGGACAGACCCTGAATTCAAATTATTAACTTGGAGAAGAAAAAACCGGGCTAAGCTCAAAGCTACCCGGGGAAAGGATCGGGAAAAAAGAAAAATAATTGTATAGTAGTTTAATTTGATTTTTAGTAGCGTTAAATAGAGTTAAGTTAGTTACACATATGTAAAAGGGAGGGAAAGTACCATGATTAAAAAACCCAAAAATTTAATGTTGGTCTAGTTAATGGAGTAAAATTTATTGTGTCTGTCAAAGTTCAAATTAAAAAGGAATATTAAATTTAATTTTTAAAAATGAATAATGAAAATTAAAAATTAAGTTTTAAAAAATTGGAAATTAAGAGTTAAAATGGGGTTTAAGGTTAAAATTTAGTAAAACTTAGAAAATGAGGAGATTTGAAATAAAATTTTGGCACGTAATTTCTTAAAGGGGCAAGTGGACCCTTGAATAAATCACGTTTTTCTTCTTTAGGGGTTTTTGACGTCTCCCCGCGTCCTTTCTCTAACCCTAACCTCTTTTGTTCTTTGACGGGCCCGATTAATTTGGGAAATCTTTTTCCAAATCCAAGAAATTTAAACGAGGGATGAATGCACATAAGATAACCCCCGGGGAAAAAAGTTTTTTGTAAGCAGGATGGCAATTTGAGAAAGTTCAGTTCAGAAAAGGGAAGTGTAAATTGACGGCACCTGGGAAAAAAAAATCTCGCCATTCATCCAAAAGGGAAAATACCATTTGGGCCCCCAGCTTAAAAGGGGAAAATCTGAAGTGGATTGGACTGTTGCTTAGATTTCAAGGTAAGGGAAAATTATATTCCAAATGCGGTATATTATTAGGATTGAGAGTAGGCGGATATAAATAAATTTTTATAGATAAGTAAACAATTGCGATCTGTTTAATTTCGGCTACGTGTTTTGGTTAATCTCATTTAAAATAAAATTAAAAATTTTAAAAATATAATAGTAATTTAAGTTAAATTCTTTAAAAATCATATTAAGGGAAATTTTAAAATGTCTCATCATTTTGAGAATCCCCCACCTCTAACTTACGCTGAAATCCCAATTTTGGTCGGAAGGCGACCCTATCACAAAAATAAATTGGAAAGGGGTTTTTAAAATTTTAAAAAAAACTTTTAAAGTGAGGAGATTAAAAAATAAAAAATTTTGGCTACCAATTTCTTAAGGGCCATTAAGACCGTCAATAAATCACGTTTTTGCTTCCCCGGGGGGAAGTTGGCGGGCCCCCCAAATTTTTTCTTTAACATAACTCTGGGTTCTTTGATGGAAATGTGGGGAAATCTTTTAACCCAAAAACCCCCAAAAGAAATGCGAAAAAAAATGCAAATAAGATAGTTTTTTAAAAAAACAGAAGTTTTCCCGTAAGCAGAATGGCAATTTGGGGAAATTATTTTGTTTGGAAGAGATACAAGCGTGAAATTTACGGGCCCATCGTAAAAATTCCGGAAACCCAGCCATTACTACAAGATGCATACCATTTCCGCGCGCCCAGACGTTTCCCTGGGGGTGATAGAATCTTGGGTTTTGGGTTAAAGGGAGGACTGATTATTTGATATTAGGACTTGGGAATTTTTATTAGAAGTAAGGTAGGCGGAAAAAAATTTTAAAAGTAAAAAAAATGGTCTAAATTACGTGATTCGGTTTAACTATCACTGTGTGTTCGTTCATTCTACATTCTCACTTATTTAAATTTATCTTAATTGTTGGGGCATTTAAATTTTATTCTTAACAAAATCATATTAAAATTTAAAATTTTGTTTATTTGAAAACCCCACCTCTAGCTCACGCTGACAATCCAAAATACGGTTTTCCAAAAAGGGGGTATAACCCCAAAAAAAAACAAAAACAAAAAGTATTCTGACATAATAAAAAAAATACACATTATTTTTATACTTTTAAAGCAATATGTTTGATACTAAGGGGTTTAAAAACAAGTTTAATAATTTCTAGTATTTATTTTTTTAGTGGGCTAATCATGTACAAAAAATTTTAAAATATCTTGATACTTTTTTACGGTTTAAATTTAGGGTCGTGTTTGTAGCTTTTGGGGTTAAAAAGTTTTTACATTAGTACTACAATCAACACATCGTTATTGTATGGGGAAGGGGGCGCGATGAAAAATTTTGATTGAAAAATTTGGGGCGCGAATATAGAAAGGGTTTTAGAAGCACTGGTCTAAGCTTTTGGGAAAACATTTAATTTTGGTACAAAAAATAACGGTAAAAATAGTTGTTCGTTATCCAAAAACTAAAAACCCCTCTTTTTATTTTTTAAACTTTATCTTTAAATTTATTTTTCAAAAAAAATACTGACAAAAAAAATAATTTTTTGAAAACCGCTAACAAAATTTACCCATTTTTCCCTTCCTTATAATCAAATTTTGGGGGTTCGGACCCTAAACCTTAATGGTGCCTATCTCCTTCGGAAGAAATTTTTTGGGGCCCCAAAGGGTTTCCCATTTAATATTTTTTTGTTTTGATGTTTACTATCACACTTAAGGCTCTTTTTTGCCAGTGTATGAAATTTCAACTGAACGTGGGGCACATTTTTCCCGGGCAGAAAAATGCCTCTATTTTTATGAAAATTTTTTAACATTGGAACTCATACATTTGTTTTTTTTATATAGTGTTTTTTTAAAATTTCCGGGAAAAATTCTATAAATAATAAGTTTTTCTTTTTTAAAATGTAAAAAAGGGTAGCTCATTTTTAAAATTTCGGTAAGGAAAAAAAAAAGAAGGAGTCTCTTAGGTTGATTATACCATACCATTTTCGAAAACTAGTCTAAAGATTTTATTCAGCTGTGTGGAGTAATAAACACTTGGTGTTCTTTGTCCCTCTTCCAGGTAATCTGTTTGGATGACATTTCGACATTCTGAAAAACAGATATGATATCTAAAGCTTTGTCACCTTAGTTTTTCGCGAAGGGCCGTTGTCGTTTTCTGAAATGCTTGCTCATCTCTTTGGTCTCTGGATCGTATGGATTGATCCAAGATTCTCCCGTATTTGCCATTAAAATCTTCGTGCGCAAAGAATCAGCTTCTAAAAGGTCGATATTCGCGGAACTCAAAGCAATGATTCCTTTTTGAACAATTCTTTGTGAATAATTTTCACACACTGCCTTAACTAAGATCACTCATTCATGATTTTGTATGGCTGTTTTAGGTGTATTTGGATAACCTCCCCTCCTTTCTTTTCTCTGATTGTCCATTTCTTGGATCGTCTGTGAGGACGCAAGCCTGTTTGAAAATTCTTTTCACTTCTCTCAACAGTGTCACATGGTGGCTATCATTCCCCATATACAACCATGATTTTTCAGGAACACCGTGATGTTTTAACAACGTGCCACACTTATATTAAGCATCAAATTTTACAAGAATGGTATCCATTTCAACTCAGAAGTTTTCATGGCAATGCTTTATTATTAACGTCATTATTTTTACATTATTATTAGCATTAATTTATTATTTTGGTACCGGAAGTACGTAGAATCCCGGGAACGGGAAAAATGTCGGAATCTGTGTGCCTGCGGAAGGTAGTTTTTGTGGACCAAGGTGCATGAAAAATCAGTGATTAGTGTATTTCGGGGCATGGAATTCAGATTGAATCTTCAAAATACACTTAACTTTACCGGATGACCGTATTTTAGACACTTCCTGGCAGGACCTTATCTTAAAAGCCATGGAGCTTGAAAACTTGGTGCTGGGCGTATTTGGAATTTGATATCGATATAACAAGAAATTCTCGGAACTTTGCCGGATAATTGCCGGCGAGCCGTTTTAGACAAACCCTGGCTTATCGTAAAAGCCTTGGGCGCTAAAAACTTGATCTCCAGCCTGTTTTGATATGGGCAATTTGAATCTGATATCCGATAGAGAGCACAATGCGCCATAAAGTTGCTCGATAATTCTGGACGACTGTCTATTACGCGGACCGTGACAGAGCTTTCCTCCGGCCGAAATTGGGTGCAATCCTTCCGAGTTCCACTAAAATTTGCATTCCTCTGTAGTTGAATTGCAAGCGCTTGTGCACGAAATTCAGTCCGTGTGTGGAGGGAGAATCTGAAATCGGATTTTAGGTGTTCAGTAACTTTATCGAATAATGCCAGACGACCGTAATATGCGCTGACGGCGGTATTGAGTCCAACTTGCTGACGTATAGACGCAAAAAGCTTCCTGACTTATTTTGAGACGGCCGATCCGAATAATTAATCTGTTCGAAACTCCCGTGTTAAATATTGCAAGACGACGGTATTTTAAACGAACCATGACAAGACCTTTCCTTAATTTCGCGGGTGTGCAAAGTGCGCTCTCGGTGTTTTTCTGGGTGGAAACGGAATCACTGAAATCGGACTTTAGAAACTCCTGTAACTTTTGACGGATGATACTACTGCCCGTCCTTCAGAGACGAAGCTTGCAGGAGCAGGGACTTTAAAAGTGGGCATTGTTTTCTTGGGATGGGAACAATAATCTTTCCGGTTCGTAATTCAGAAACTCCCTTAATTTTTCACTGGACATTACCGGGATAGGGATTAAAATCCTTTGCGTTTGGGTTCTATACATTTTTATTCCTATAGCTACTTTCAAACTTTTGGGCGCAATTGTAAAATACGACCAACAAAATGTGCATCTACAGGCATTGCTTTGTTAAATGGTGGACAATGCACATTCAGCTGCCATTAGACATTCATAGAAACCTAACGCAATTTGTAATATTAAAAAAAGGAAGCAATAGCTACTGTATTGCAAAGAGTTCACTCATAATCTGCAATGGTGTTCTATAGCCTATAGACACTCGAAACTTTAAAAGAAATTTGGCAAGATTTTTGACAACGAAAGCTTCGGTGGTGCTGCATCCTGTTATTTACAGTATGGTGATTTCAAATGGTTGATCATCATTCTTCCAACATTTTTGCTCACGAGAGATAAACGTAAGTTTAAAACAATCGTTCTTATGGCAAAACGTTGAAAAATTTCGATTGATCTTAAACACGTGAGTTCCGTTGCAGGAGAAATAGGCCAAATAGGCGCAAATGATATTTTTCAACAGCTGCTGGATATTGGAAACAGTGAGATACAACTGCATCAAAATACACCAGGCATTTCCTGTATTGTTTTCAGACAAAAATTAACTTGGTGAGATTGTCTTCAGGATATGCTGTATAATTATCTGGAAGTAATAGAATGGAGTTCTATAATTCTGTTACTTGGGTAGAAAAAAAATGTTGATGTTGACAAATAAACTTCCAGATACAGAGGTGCAGCTGGGTGATCTAATGCCTTTTAAATGATTGGGTACTACTGTTGATGAAAACAGAAACTAATATTTTTGATTTCCTTGGATGTAGTAAGGAATACCTCATAATCTTCGGTTGAAGATTGGTTCACTGGTTATTTTGCTGCGTAGCTTAAATACACCTAAATTATGTAACGATACGTTTGGTCATTAAAAAGAATTGCAAGGAATCTCTCTTCTTGAAGCAACCATTTTGATTGTATAAGTTTAAAGGAAAAATCTTCCATATTTGCAACGTATTCCACTGATACCATCCAAGTCTGCAATATAATTCAAAGGCTTCAATTCTCAATTCCATTAGGCTTTCACGATGACCATAAATAAATCCTCAAAAGCCGGACTATTTCAATTTGGGGCTTGGATTTAGAAAATCCATGAATTTATCGCATGGGCATATATGTGTTGCTCAGTGGTGCACACAAAGGGGGAGGGGTCGGACCCTCAAAACCCTCGATTTTTCCGATTGGTTATAATTCTAAGTATATAATACGTAAAATTTAATTAGATATTTGTTACAGTAATGATTAATTTTATTAATTAATGCTAATTATTTATTCAGTAATTAATTTTTTACTGCGTTTGGTTCTGAAAATCGACAAAATCCAAAAATAGCATGTTACAAGAACGGTGAACTTTCAACCTCGGACCCCTCCCCCTTGAAAAATTCTTGTGTACGCTACTAATGTTGCTTCTTACGTGTGTGGAAACCACAGAATCTATTTGTGTAAGCAAAGACAAGTTACCAAAAAATGATTTGCACCGATTAGCGATTAATTATATAAAATTATTTGTGTTATAATTTAGAATGATAAAAATAATACTAAAACCAACTCTATTAACCTCACTTATAAATTAAATCCTTCATATTTTTTCATTTACCTAGCAACTAGTAAATAATTCATGCATTATACTATATTCAAATAAGAGATAAATAAAATGCAAATTTAAAAAAAATTATGTTGTTTTATGCTTAAATTCAACTTTCAAAATTGTAGAAAAGTGCAAATAAATTTGACTGCATTAAATAGCTAGAATAATATCAAGTGAACGTATTAAAACAAAGCCTACAACAACGCGTGGCCGGGTCGTATTATTATTTATAAAATTTAGACCAACATGCCCAATGACAAAGGTATATCAATCATATTAAAATGTGTTCTTTTTTTTCAATAACTTTCGATAAAACGAATATGAGGGTGTATCTAAGCTCTTGGTCAAAACTTTAAGAAGTGATAGTACACATCAAAAGGGCAAACAATATTAAATAGGAAACTTTGGTCAAACGCGTCTTCCGAAGAAGATAGGCGACATTAAAATCAGCGTTCAGAAATTTCAAATGATTATAAAATGGGTCGATTCATTAGTGGTTTCGCTAAAAATTATTCTTTTTGGTATTTACTTAAAGATAAATTTAAAATAAAGTTTAAAAATGCCGTGTAAGGGTGCTTTGAACTTTACGGGTAACGAACAACTATTTTTACTGTTATTTTTGGCAACCGCATTAAATACTTTCCAAAAGCAATTAAACTTAAATTTTGAGCTCAAAATCTGAATCGTTGGGGGTTGTTAAGCACCGCAAACTCAACCCCCTTCTCCCGTGGACACAGTTTAGTTTTTCACGATCTTGGATGCTCGGTCGTAGACTAGGCAGCAACTACTGCCCATTAAACGCAAAATAAACGAAAGAGGGATGACAAAATTAAATAAAAAGTTATTCATAACAAACATGAGCAATTTCTCCGTGCAAAATATCGATTATGCAAATCACCCGATTTGCATGCAAAGTGTAATACACAAGGAATTTAACCGCATGGTGCTAACTGCATGTAAGGATGTAAGGGTACAATAAAAATCTGGTTGTCATTCATCGTGTTTTGACGGCCTTAGGGATTACCAGCTACACTAATCAGAAATGGCCTATATCGAAATTTCGTTTGCGGATAGAATGCCCTGGAGCTAACGGTGGCAGGGAACGATTTCAGCGGAGATGCTTGCCGAACCGAGCACATTCGAATATTTGTATAGGCGACGCGAAACCGGTTCGTTTCTGTGGGATGTGAGACACAGGGCGTACCATGAGTGCGGTTGCCGCTTACAGAAGAGCATGTATTGCGTTAATTTGAGAACACGCAGTTGTAATCGCCGCCGCAATGTATGAGCCACATGACGGTTTGAAGTGTTGGGAGCCGAAGAACTTCAACCCTATCATGCGCGCAGCCCTGAGCACCAGTAGTACGTCTTGATAGCAATGACATCGGTCACGTGTCTATTTTCACGATGGTTCCTTCAACGATTGGTTGTACAGCAGAATTTGCCGCTCACATGCTGTTCACCGATGAATGCAATTTCAGTCGAGGAGGCATTTTCTATGCGCCCAATGCACTAAACTGGACGTACACTAACTCACATGCTATTCGTCCTCATTCGCGCTATCAACGACGTTTCGCGCGCGTCAGTAGTGTGGGCCGGAGTTATCCACGATCATTTGGTGAACCATATGCTTCTGCAAGGCATAGATGAGGTGGTATTTCTTGCAGTTCTGCAAAAGTGTTCCAGCCAACATAAAGGCTCGTATTGGCTCTTCTTATGACGGAGCACCTGCACATTTCGCGCAGATGTGCAAAGTGCGTGGATATAGCATATCAGGGCGATTGATTGAACAGGGTGGTCCGGTAAGTTAGCCCAGCACGCTCGCCTGACACTCTCCTGCCTAGACGTTTTCCTTTGGGGCCATAGGAAGAGTCTTGTTTACGCAAGCCCCTTTGAATCCGACGAAGGCCGTGGTTGCGAAGTTGCTGCCGTAGCAGAGCGATATCCGTGAGATGCCGGTGTATTTGCTAATGTTCGACAGTCCCTCCGCCGGCGGGTGAGGTCTGCATCTTTGCTGGTGGACGCTCTTTCATTCAACCTTCATTCATGTGCGCACTGGGTGCGTACATCAAGTATTTTTTATTTTCATGAGATATTGCTTATATCTATTATGAATAATTTTATTAATTTGTCATCCTGTCTCGTTTTATTATTTGAGTTCACGTCAGGAAACGAGTAGTTTGGAAAACGTACATGAAGATCAATCGAGTCGCAATATGGGAAGAAGAAAGGGTCTTGCGGTAAAAGGTGAGGTTAAGAGTAAAAGGGATAAATCTCGTCAAAACAGTATGTAGAAACACACGGATAGGGCCGATAAGTGCGGATCACTTATCAGATCACTGCTAAGCTCCTTTTCCAGTAATAAGACAAGAACTAAAAGCGTCCAGATAGAGTTAAACGGTCATGGATCCGGGGTCAAAAGTGGACCACAGAGAAAGTGGCAGAAATGTAGACTAATAACATAAATAAAAAGACAAATTTGTCATCAGATAACTTTTTATATAAGTAGGAAGAAGGACCCGATGGAAGCAGCTGAGTTCAAGATAAGAAAAGGAATACAACCTGAGACCACACCAAAGAAAGGATCAGCAGTCCCGACCGGCCAATGGGTAACATCAGCCAAGCTAGGAATAGCCGAAGAAAACTACAAACCCTACATCCGCAGGCAACTGCAGGATCACAAACGGCAAGGGGCAGAGAGAGTGAACAGTGATAGCACCTTGTCCATGGAAGTACTGGTGGAGACAAGCCATACAAATCCAGGTTGTATCGTTTCATTTTATGTTCTTTAACAAATTGGTCGGAAGAGTGTACAAAGAAGGAAGTCTCGTGCGGTGTTTAAAGTTATAATCAAGCAAAATTTGACACTACATTGAGTGTATATATATATATATATATATATATATATATTTTGATTTTCTGACTTGTAAATTTTTCTCAATTGATGGAGAAAACAATTGTAATTATGCGTTTGTTTACTTCGATGTATGACTTCGTGAGATGCGACAATTCCTTTGGTTATTTGTTTTAATGATTTATTGAAAAATGTTTTGCTTAATTGTATAGTATTGTATATATATGTTGTTGTATTGTTCCGTATTATAAGGTGCATCTGGTTCAGGGAAACGCAGCGTAGTCAGGTCACTAACAATAACGTGCTGTATACTTGCGACTCATTGGGAAGTTTAGCGGAACCAGATGCGGGGTGGACATGAAAGTTTGTTTGTAATTTAAAAATGATATATAATGCATAAAATTGTAAAACATACTGGTATTATGTGAATATAAGATTTTTGCCAAGTAACTTAAAGAGTTTCATTTCAGGTGACAGACCCTGAATTCAAATGTATCCTCAACTTGGAGAAGAAGCCCAGTCTCAAGCTCATATAGCTACTTGGGAATGGATCAGGAAATAGAAAGATAATTGTATAGTAGTTTAAGTAGATGTTTAGTAGCGTTAAATAGAGTTAGAGATTCAGTTACACATATGTAAAAGGGAGAATGTACCATGATTAAGTACCAGGTATTTAATGTTGGTCTAGTTAATGGAGTAAAATTTATTGTGTCTGTCGAAGTTCAAATTAAAGAGGAATATTAGAATTTAATTTTAAGATGAATAATGAAAATTAAAAGTTAAGTTAAATAATGTGGAAATTAAGAGTTAAAATGGATTCCAAGGTTAAAATTTAGTAGAGCTTAGAAGTGAGGAGATTTGAAATAAAATTTAGGCACGTAATTTCTTAAGGGTCAAGTGGACCCTTGAATAAATCACGTTTGCTTCTTGTAGGGGATTTGTGACGTCTCACGCGTCCTTTCTCTAACATAACCTCTGTGTGTTCTTTGACAGCCTGATTAATGGCAAATCTTTTCAATCCAAATCCAAGAAGTGAAACGAGGGATGAATGCACATAAGATAACCTTCCCAAAGGAAAGAAGTTTTAGTAAGCAGGATGGCAATTTGAGAAAGTTCAGTTCAGAAAAGGGCAAGTGTAAATTGACGGCACCTGAATAAGAAAATCTCGCCATTCATCCAAAGGTACACATACCATTGTACGCCAGCTTAGAGGAATATCTGAAGTGGATTGGACTGTTGCTTAGATTTCAAGGTGGGAAGAAGATTATATTCTGAATGCGGTATATTATTAGGATTGAGAGTAGGCGGATATAACATAATTTATATAGATAAGTAATCAATTCGCGATCTGTGTTAATTACGGCTACGTGTTTTGGTTAATCTCATAATATAAAGTTAAATATTAAGATATATAAGTAGTAATTTAAGTTAAATTCTTAATAAAAGTCATATTAAGGAATTCTAAAATGTCTCATCATTTCGAGAATCCCACACCTCTAACTTACGCTGAAATCGATATGGTCGAATGCGACCATATCACAAAATAGTTGAAGGTTAAAGAATTTAAATAAAACTTGCAAAGTGAGGAGATTAAGAAATAAAAATTTAGGCTACTTAATTTCTTAAGGGCCATTAAGACCGTCAGATAAATCACGTTTTTAGCTAGCGGAGGGAAGTTGGCGAGGCGGTAAAATATTTTCTTTAACATAACTCTGGGTTCTTTGATGTGAATGTGGCAACTCTTTTAGCAAAACCAAGAGAGCAAGAAATGCGAACAAGAAATGCAAATAAGATAGTTTTTAAAGAACAGAAGTTTCCAGTAAGCAGAATGGCAATTTGGGGAATGATATGTTTGGAAGAGATACAAGCGTGATTGACGGCCTATCGTAAAAGTTGCCAGGAAACCCAGCCATTACTACAAGATGCATACCATTGCACGCGCGCCCAGACGTTTCATGGGAAGTGATAGAGATCTTGGTTTGGATTAGGTAGGACTGATTATTTGATATTAGGACTTGTAATATTATTAGAAGTAAGGTAGGCGGAAATAATTACAACGTAGAAATGGTCTAAATTACGTGATTCGGTTTAACTATCACTGTGTGTTCGTTCATTCTACATTCTCACTTATTTAAATTTATCTTAATTGTTGGAGCATTTAGTTTTATTCTTAAGCAAGTCATATTAAAATTTAAAATATTTGTTTATTTGAAAACCCCACCTCTAGCTCACGCTGACAATCCAAGATACGGTTACCAAAGAGGCTATAACCACAAAAAGAAACAAAAACAAATGTATTCTGACATAATAAAAGAATACACATTATTTGTATACTTTTAAACGCAATATGTTTGATACTAAGTTAAGAACAAGTTTAATAGTACTAGTAGTGATTTTTTCAGTGGGCTAATCATGTACAAAAATTTAATATATCTTGATACTTTGTACGGTTTAAATTTAGGGTCGTGTATTGTAGCTTTAGCGTCAAAGTATACATTAGTACTACAATCAACACATCGTTATTGTATGGGGAAGGGGAGCGTACTTGATGAAATTCTGATTGAAAATTGGGTCGCGAATATAGAAAGTTTGAGAAGCACTGGTCTAAGCTTTTGAAAGCATTTAATGTGTGGTACAAAAAATAACGGTAAAAATAGTTGTTCGTTATCCAAATCTAAAGCACATTCCTCTGGTAATATTTTTTAAACTTTATCTTTAGAATTTATTTTTCAAGAAAATACTGACAAAAAGAATAATTTTATTGAAAACCGCTAACGAATTGACCCATTTTTCCGTTCCTTATAATCATTTGGGGAATTCGGACCCTAAGCCTTAATGGTGCCTATCTCCTTCGGAAGATATTTTTGGGACCCTAAGGTTTCCTATTTAATATTATTGTTTGTTTTGATGTGTACTATCACACTTAAGGCTCTTTTCGCCAGTGTATGAGAATTTCAACTGAACGTGGAACACATTTTCGGACAGAAAAATGCCTCTATTTTCATGAAAATTTGTAACATTGTAACTCATACATTTGTTTATTATATAGTGTTTTTAAGATTTCGAAATATTCTATAAATAATAAGTTTTTCTTTTTAACATGTAAAAGGATAGCTCATTTAACATTACGGTAAAGAAAAAAAAATGCGAAACACATTTTATAAAAGAAAAAGTTTGTCAAAACTTCGATAAAAGTGCGTAATATGATAAAAAAAGTGACTCTGTACAGGATAGTGAAGCCAGAATATAATATTAATGTTGGGTATTTTTTATATCGAAAAATATTCAGATTTCGGTCCTATTCTTTAACATGAACCGAAAACAGCCTTAAAAATTTTACCCAAGAGTTTAGATACACCGTGTATAATCACGGCTGTCTTGATTCTCAAGGCTGCGACAGAGACCCTCCCAAAAAAGTCACATGATCAAGCAGGGACGATTTTCTCGCGTTTGACCATCACTTTACCAGTTTTCCATTAAAGCTTGTGATATAGTGCTTTAACTTACACGAGTTTTTATATATGAAATGTAGTGAACATAACATCAGCGATACCATTGGATATAAAGAAAGGTAGGATATTTATATTATTGTATACCTTTATTCTTGAGTCATTATAGAATTTATTTTTAGTTTTGAACATAACTGAGTATAATAAACTGATGCATTTATGCCAACATCACTAATTATTTGTAAATTAAGATATGTTATTCTACACTGGTGTGCAAAACTTAAGCAACAATGTAAAAATTTAGCAGATAGCCATGAAATTGCAGAAAAGGAGGTCTGGAGATCAGTAGAGGGAACACGTAAGTCAATAGAAACGTCATGCGTATGCAAATATCAGGAACAAAACTTCAGAAGCGATGTGAGCGTACGCAAAACGCGTGATGTCGGCGCGCGCTGCTCAACAGTAGAATGAAATGAAGGACGGGGACGCAATTCACCATATTCTCTGCAAGTGCCAGTGAGTCAGTTCGTGAAATATGGCTAGAAGAAATCACCTGGATGACTTCACACGTGGAAGAATGATTGGAAAGCTGGAGGGGGGGCGTATTTTGTCACCAGGTGTAGCTGCAGAGTTCGGAATCAAAAAAAGTGTCGTTTCGCGCTGGAAGCGTTCCAAACCACAGGTACAGGTGTTAGAAAGGTTGATGTGGCCGCCCGGGACGACAACTGCAGGGGATGACCGTATATCATCCTGCAGGCGAAAAAGTTCGACAGCAGTCAGCAAGCACCATTTCTCAGAAACTCTGTACACGCAACAGGTCGACAAGTGTAGCGGTTTACTGTGGCCAGACGCCTTCAAAAAGGGGCCTGTTCACCGCCGTCCTGAACGCTGCCCCCCGTTAAAAAGATGGCCACCGAAGCCACCGTTTACAGTGGGACAGAGAGCACAAAAACTGGACAACTGATCAAGGGAGTCGTGTTCTTTTACGGATGAGAGTCGGTTCCAGTACCAGAAGCGATTCTCAACGCTTTTTGATTTCGAGAGATCGGGACCCGGTTTTATCCCAGTAAATAAAGGAAAGACATCGTTACGGTGGTCCTGGGTTCTTGTCTGGGTTGGCATTATGCTGAACGGCGGAACTGAGTTTCCCCATTTTCGACAGAGGTCTGTAACCGGGGACCCTTTTATTGTGAGGAGGTATTTTTTCCCCATCTCATCTTTTCCAGGTGCCTTGGCCCAAAACTTCATTTTTATGGATGACAATGCACTCCACACCCCACTCTTGCTGTTGAGGAGATGCTGGAAAGTGAAGATATCACTCGAATGGATTGGCCAGCGTGCTCTAGATTTAAATTCCATCGAACATGTGGGATGCTTTGGGGAGACGTATTGCCACGCTCACATCATCGGGGTCAACCAACAACTCAAACAGATGTTGATTGAGAATGGGCACTCCTACCTCAAGAAATGTTGCACCAGCTGGTTCTGAGTATGCGGAGACGGTGCAAAGCAACCATTGTAGTAAGGGAGGGCATATACCATGATAGGAACATCTGCTTGTTGTTCTTCCTGTTGGATAACAATCATGAGTCACGATCTATGCGTTCAATAAAGCTTTTTTTTGTTTGATTCCATACCGTATGCGTTTTATTCCTTTTCAGCGCCGATGCTTTCGTCATCCTTTACGTACATAATATTCTCCTCATTTCAGAATTTCATGTCTCTCAGATGATTTTTTTGTGAAGTTAGGGCAATAAACCCACCTGTTGCTTAAGTTTTGCACACCAGTGTATATGAAATTGGTGTTTAAATTTATATATATTTTTTAATCGATCAAATCCTTATCTTAAAAATATTAAAAGTTTTATTAATAAAATAACCTAAAACTCCACACATATTATAGCAATGCCTCGTTATTGTTATGTACCCAACTGTTCATCTAATAAAATACATATCCTTACATTTTCTCGTCTTTCCATCCTATTTCAATGAGATAACATATTGATTAACATATTTTAGTGAATTGCTAAATATTCTTAATACGGTTAATGTTTTTGAAGAAATCTGCTTTATTAATTCTGTTCATCATGTTTTCAGCCTATTCAATCTTAAGAAAAGTATATTGAAATTTGTAATACAGGAAAAATTTTGCAAGCTGAAAAATAATTGTGCGTTAAAAGCGTGCTATCTTTTGCACTCGGATAAATTTGGTACTATTCACTGAAAAATTTAATTTCAAATTATTCGGGAGATATTTAATGTTAAAGTAGATATTAAGGATTTCAACGAAGTAGTAAACATTTCAAATAAATTAGAGGGTACCCCAATAGAAAAGTATAAAATTTTAATGTACATTACCGGGTTATGCGTGCATAATATAAAATTGGATGCTCCATTGAAATGTATATTTGTTTCAAATAAAGAGATCAATTTCGATTCAGAAAATGCAGGAAAAAACATTTGAGAATGCCCACAAATATTACTATGGAAGTCATTTCAATGCAACATCTCATTTTTAATTTGTTAATATTTAAAGTTAATTGCCAATTATCTGTTTACAAGCACAACTGGAATTACATGAGTTGTGGAATGTCTCGCATTCGTTTCATTCATCTTGTGTGAAGTGTAACACAACTGCATTTTCATATTTAAAAAAAAATGTTCATTGCATTCGGGAATATATGCTTAAATAATTATTCAAAAAAACGCAAAGAAAAAATTTTAACAGTGAAGGATAATCAAAAAATAAAGAAATTTAAGGCCAATTAGATCAATATGTTGCTTTTTATATTTCCCTGTTTTATTTATTTAAATATTCAATCATTAATTGGTATATTATTCAATGTACATGTACTTCCTTATACTTCATTTTTTTATTCAAAATAGATTTTATGCACATGTTTAAAGTAGTTCACATAACTATTACTTAAAGGAAAATTCTATTTATCTACATTATTCGCTTAAATCATTTTCATGAAGATTTTAGCATTCGAAGGATGTAAAATGTAAAATACTATTTTTTTAGTTTAAAAAATTTTGTTTGATTTTTAAATATTTTTACTTAGGCATATAATATTTATTTGTAACGCATAAAAAAATAATGTAAAAATTGGTTTGGATAATATCAGTACAAATCCAAATGATTCAAAACTAGAAAGTAATCAATACATTGCCTCATTAATGATATATTCTATGAAAAGTCTTTTTTTTTTGTCAGATTTATAGGTAAAGTATTTTTTTCTAATATATATATTTCCTAACGCATAATCTAGAATCTATTTTTGCTGTATAATTACTGTGGTATCTAAAACTGTATGTGTCATTTCTATATTTGTATATATTTTTACATGCATTGCATCCTTTATTTGTATATATTTTTACATGAAGTTTGCATTTGTATATATTTTTGCATGAATTTTACACTGTATATATTTTTTGCATACATTTAACCTTTATTATGATTCATTGATTACAGCAAAATTTTGCTAAATTCACATGTTTTTTTTATTAATATGCCTCTAATGCTTTACTTTTCATATTTTGTAAGTAAATGTTGCTTTTGTTATTTTATCTGATGGAAAATATTTTATATTGAGTCATTTTTTGCTTAGATGTTTCTTACAATGTTATGAGCCTTTCACGAGTGATATTTCCCCCTTTTTCCTGGAAAAAATATTAGACATCCTCTTCTAACGTATTAATACATAACTTTCATCTGAAAATATTCTAAATGAGAAATATAAAAAATAATCAATATAAATGTGGAAATATTAGTCTACGACTTGAAAAGAAATAAATATCGTAAGCTTTATATTCCTGACAGCCCCTGCGACTAGCAAAGCATTCCCTCCTTTCGTGACGTCATTAAAACTCTGTCGCGGCCTGGTCCTTCAAGATGGCCTTGGTATAATTCCGAAGCACTACTACAGTTAAAATATTTGTTTATCATTATATTCATCATACACTGGAGGTTTTGTAAAATTTAAATATCTACCGAAAAAATGGAGATTGAAAATTAATTTTCTATTTGCTTTTCTTAAAGGGACATGTTGCCCTGTACACAATTCTTTTATTTTTATAAAAATGTTTTGGTGCACATTACTGGAACCAACATGAAATATACATTTCTGAAGAAAAACATCTTAAAGAAACAATTGTTTAAAATTTTAAAAAAATATTTCGATACTTTAAAGCAGGCATGTCAAACTCGTATGATATTGCGGGCCACATGAGCTATTTTATATTAAGTCGGGGGCCGCATGCTCTCAATGTTCAAAAAATTAATAAAATACGATTTGTGGAATGATTATATATTACTCATTTATTAGACTCAATGTCAAGGGGTGTTTTATATATATATATATAAATGAAAATAAAAGTTATAATAAGAAATTATTATTTAAGAATTTAAGGTTACTAAATTTTTAAAATGCTTCAAAATTTTTTATTTTTCGTCTTAAAAAATAAAGGATACCTCGCTAATTCTGTTGCTGTATTATTTTTTTATAATTCTACTAAAAGAAAGGTGGAAAATTGAATTTTAATATGGTAAGCAAAATACTACTCCCCTTTTTAAAGAAACAAAATTTTGAACACTGTACTTTCTCTTTTTGTTTTTAAAATTAGCTTTAAACAGATTTATTTTTATAATTTTAACAAGGTATTTCAGCTACATATTTATCTGATAAATTAATCTAAATAATGCTATAATATCATGCAAGGATAGTGCTCAAAGTGAAGTATAAAAGTAGTAAAAAGTTAATGTATAAAATATTAGTGGAAGATGGATTAGTGGATTAGTTAGTTATGTGGAAGATACTGTGAATCGTTGATGACACATGTGTTTGCGAAGCTTACAAAGAAATCTAAACAGCAATAACTTAAAACTAAAAGAAAAACAAAGGTAATAAAATAAAGCACACTCTAATCCTATTGACTTTAAATACTTATTTTTAAAATATATTTTTTTTAAAATCATGATGAAAAATATTCTTATTTTTGATTTTCTTAAAATAAGTTTTTGTGTGTGGGTGTGTGGATTCCTATACATTTTCTGAAAATCTACTTTACCTATAGCACTCATATATCTTGCATGTTACAAAGTTTAATTACACTGGCCTCCAAAAGTTAAGGAACAGCATGTTTTTTGAAGCTCACCGTAAAAAAAAATGACAGTAACAATAAAATGCATAGTTTATGTAAATAATAAAAACGAACTTTATACAAATGTATGCAAAAACAATAGCTACCCCCTTTTTTAGATAGGAAAGAACAAATATATATGTGTGAGAGAAAAATATACATATATCAGGCTTTCGTAATTACTCGTGTAACTTTTGTTGATTTACAACTTTTGTTAGCAGATTTGTTGACAATAGGCAGTAGGGTCTCGCAATGTCTGAGAGAAGCCGTTTGCCCGATTCGTTAAGATGGAGGTCGGTCGGATGGTTGGAAATGGGGTTGTCACATTCTGACGCTGCTAGGTGTCTTAATGTGTCTCGTAGTGTGGTCCATCGTCTCTGGAATCAATATCAAACCGAAGCATCTGTGTCCAGAAATGTTCCCGGCCGACCACGAGCTACAACACCTGCAGGAGACCGTTTTATCACTCTTTCGGCCCAAAGGAGAAGAAGGATTTTTGTGCCGAAACTTGTAGACCACTCTGTAGCATCAGGGAGAAGAATATCCGTTAGTACGGTGCGAAGACGTCTTCACAATTCAGGTCTCTATGCAAGGCGACCAGCTGTGTGTGTACCCCTCAACAGACGACACAGAAAGGCCCGCTTATCTTGGGCAGGAGAACACGTTTCCTGGACCAGACAGCGCGATGGGCTTCTGTACTCTTTACAGACGAGTCCAGATTCACACTGGAGAGCGATCCAGGACGTCTGCTCAGCTGGAGAGAACGAAGCACCAGATATCATCAATCCAACATTGTTGAAAGATACAGTTACCGAGGTGGTGGAACAATGGTTTGGGCAGGGATCTCACTCGGTGGTCACACTGACCTGCATGTGTTCCAGGGAGAAACTCTGACTGGTGTGAGATATCGGGATGAGATCCTTGATCCATATGTCCACCCGTATGCCGGTGCAATTGGCAATGAATTCATTCTGATGGATAATAATGCACGAACTCACCAAATGTAATTGTTGAGGAATATCTTGAGGGTCTTCGTTTGGAGAGAATGGAATGACCAGCTCGATTTCCAGACTTAAATCCGATAGAGCATCTTTGGGACAATCTTGATAGACAGGTTGCTGCTTTAAGTCCTCCTCCAAGATCTTTAGGAGAGCTGGAACAAAGCTTACTCCGTGTCTGGTCTTCGCTTCCCCATTTCGGTAACCGACAACTTAATTGACAGCATGGAAATTCGATACCGCCAATGCATTCAAGCTAGGGGTGGGCATATCTCTTATTAAAACCCAGTTTTGTTATGTTTCTATGACATTTTACCACATAAAACTGTGATTATTATTTATTCCAAGAATGGACTTTTCCAGCGAGATTGCCTTTTTTTGCTGTAAATAATTTTTGAATTTTTTTTATGTAAACTTCTACTTTGCAGTCAATACATAACTGTTTTGTGCACATGTCATCGAAATTTGGTGTTTCTACATTCATTCATTTGCAAATAAGGCGCAAAAAACCGGTTGTTCCTTAACTTTTGGAGGCGAGTGTATTTTCAATACAATGAACACTTTTTTAAAAATAAACATTTAAAACTTTTAGATAATGCTCATTATCTTCATAAAAAATTTGAATACTTAAATTATAAAATTAAACTTTATAAAATATATATATATATATATATATATTTCAGTAAACTTTATGCAAGTTGTACCTAAAATTAAGAGCATGACTGAAAAATATGATAGCTATAAATTGCTCACACATAATTATTTATATTTATAAATGTGATTTTCTTACATACACAGGCACATAAGTATACTGATATTACGGCTCTTAAAATAAGTTTATTTTTATCTGCCAAGGATGTCCCGGCCCCAATATTACTTTTTAGAAGATGTTTGGCACCATTTTTCATAAAGCAAATCATCGAAGTTTGGTTGAGTATGCTGAGCTGATGCGATCTTTAAAATTGATGATAAATGCTTATCAGTTAATCTTGACCTATCTGAATTTTTGTTGTTTTTCATTAAAGAAAATAATTTTTCGCATAAATAAGTACTTCCAAACATAGCCATTATACGCGTAACAAAGGATACCATCTTAGAAAATCGATCTATTGATAAATATGTGTAAAAATCTGAAATTCCAACCATACATTTTTTCTTCAGCAAAGAATCACATTGGATCTCAATCAATTCCATTTGTAAATTTTCATCAACAAGTTCAATGTCGATAGATAGAGGTGAAGTAAAAAGACGAAATTGTAATTCACAGCTTTTGAAATCAGAAAATCTTCGATCGAATTCTATTTCTAACAATTTAATTTGGTGAGCATATTCTGTAAATTTTAATTTAGGGGATTTAATGAATAGATATTGGCAACTTTCAAAGTGAGACAGGTTTCTTTTTCTATTTGTTTTCGCCAAAGAAATAATTTTTGTTTAAAAGCGTTAATGTTATCAAATAGTGTTATAACAAGATTATTTTTGCCTTTAGGCTTAAGATTAAGTTGATGAAGGTGACTTGTGATATCAACTGAGAAGGCCAGGTCCTTTAGACACTGTCCATCTATTAATTTTGCACATTTGTATTTTTTTTGTTTCTAAGAAAATTATGATTTCGTCCAGCAGTTTGAAAAATCGTTTTAATACTTTATGACTCGAAAACCATCGAACTTCTGTATGATATGGTAGATCGGGGTGAATTCTTTTTCTACGTCTTCCAGAAGTGCAGTCAATTGACGATGATTAAGTCTATGTGATCGAATATAATTTACAATTTTTGTGACAATTTTTAAAACATGTCCGATGTTTAAACTTTGGAGCACAGCACTTGTTGATGAATAATGCAATGAAAATGTTCAAAATTATTGTTTCCGTGTTATTTGCATGTTTCTTTTAATCTTGCAACAACTCCTTTGGTAATACCGGTCATGGTAGGTGCGCAATCAGTTGCAAGATAAACCAACTTATCCAATGGTAACTTATACTTTTTTACAACTTCCATAAGTGTCGCGGAAACACTGCAGAGTGATTGATTGACCAGGAGGGGCGAGCGCCTAATAAATCTTAGCCACCCAAGGAGCGAAGGGGTGACTGACCCCCCTAGGAAGGGCTAAGCTAAAATTAGATAATCGCGGGCACCGGCGCCGCGAGGCGCCTCTTCCCAGAAGAGTGGGAGAAAAAGAGAGAACCGTGTGAATGAAAGAAGTGGACAAATAACGAGATCTCACTGGTAGGGTGAGGAATGAGCGCCCTAGGAAGGGGTGTAAGCGTAGTTTTCTCTTTTCTCTGTTGGCAACAGGGGGAGGAAAAGCGCTCCGAACAGAGAAGGAATGTGGTTCCACTAGAGGCGTTTTGTAGGAAGCAGACGGCTATGAGCGTGCGCGATAATATTTAAGCTTTTTTATGCATCCTTGTAAAGACTTAATAAATGTTTTATTTAAATTGAGAAACACTCGTAGCCACATCATTTATTTCGCACTTAGTTTACAGTTTGTAAATAAGTTGTGAAGTTCATTATTGAACATTTTTTGGCCCCGGGTGGCAGAGTGTTAAAAGCATTTTTGAATATAAGAAAGTAGAGCATGGATGCTTTAAAAATTGAGCCCACTCCCCGGAGGACAGCCTTCACGAAGGCTGTAAATCATCTTCAGGAAATTATCGAAAATGATCCTGTAGATATGAATGCCGTAGAAACTGCATTTGAACAATTAAAGGTAAAAAGCGCAAAATTTAAAAGGGTAGAAGATGCAGTTTTAGAATTAATGATCGGGGTCAAACTGTACGCAAGAAGCGTACAATATTGAATTTGAAGCCATTGAAGGCTATGCTGAAAAGATGATTGCCTGGCAAGTCCGCGTGAAAAATATCATGAAGACAGATGCTTTGGGACAGAAGGACAACCACAGCCTGGTCACATCTTCGTCTTCATCTCTGCGTCTTCCCAAGATTCATTTCCCAGCAGTTTTCTGGAGAGTTGCGGATTGGCTGCTTTTCCCCCAAACCCGTTCAAGAATCCTGAAGATGAGAGCATTGATGATGGGGACAAGTTTCAATACCTCATCCAGGCAACAACTCCAAAATCCCGGGCCAGGGATATAGTTGAAAGTTTTCCGGCGACCCCGAAATTTACAGAAAGGTTTTTGAATACCTAAAAATGCGGTTCGGACAAGAGGATGTCTTGATTCAAGTGTATGTCGAGAACTCTAAGCTGGTTCTACAGAACACAGAAGTCAAGAAAGTAAATTTGTCTTCGCTGTATGACAAGTTTGGGAGGCCCAGCTACGCGCCTTAGAATCCTTGGGAGTCACCAAAAAAAAGTATGCAGCCATGTGTTCCCGATGGTGGAATCCTGTCTTCCCGCTGAAATTCTGCGCGCCGGGAGAATGCGTTGGTATTCATCGATGAATCAGGTAAGAAAGACCTGATTCTCTTATGAAATTTTTATCGATAGAGGTTTCTAGTGAGGACAGAATAAAACTAGCTAGGAATAGTTTTGATTCTGAAAATTAATTATAAGAAAAAATTAGGAAAATTTTTCCACTACTGCAACTGCGAGATTTATTTAATAGTAACTTTAAAAACAGGAAAGACTTTAAATTTAAGAATAGTAATGATAATTGTATATTTTGTGAAAAAATGCATGCCTCTGAAAATTGTTGTGAAGCAGCTTCTATGTTATATGATGTTAAGAAGAATGCTGTGATTAAGAGAGGCGTGTGTTATATTTGTTTAAAAAGGGTCACATGTCACATTCATGTAGATCAGATGTTAAATGCATAATATGCAATAAACGACATTATGCTGTGTTATGCTCTAAATTACCTTTGAGATCGGGTTTGGAAACCGAAAGTGCAAGCGTTGAGAATAGCACGACTGCTAGTTCATCTAGCTCTAATGTTTTGGCTAATCAAGCTTGCACTTCTGAAGTTCTCTTGCAGACTCTTGTGGTTGTGTTGCAAAACGGAAACCATAAGAGTTTAGTAAATTTTAATTGACACCGGATCTAAAAAAATCGTATATTTTAAAATCCACTGCGGAAAAATTAGCATTTAAAAATGAAGGAGAAGAAGAGTTTATTCATTCTTTGATAATTGTTGATAATAATTATACTTGTAACTTAAATGTGTATGACCAAGAAATGATATGTAATGATGTTCCAAGTATCAGACATGGTCCTTGGATAAATGAGTTAAAATAGAAAAATTAATTTATCAGATAGAGGTCATAATTTGGGAAATAGAAATATTAATGGGAGCAGATGTAGCTGGAAAGCTACTGACTGGAACCATGTTCTATTTAAAATCGGCCCCTGTAGCAATAAAACTAAATTGGGGTTGGACACTTATGGGAAAAACTTATAGAAATAAGACTAAGTTTGATAACAATCTTTTATGAATGTTACTCCATGTTTGTAAATGATATGTGTATTTCCGATTTGTGGAACCTCAAAGATGTTTGTTTATCATGTAAAATTAACTGTCAGAAAATTGAAGGTAAGGCTATAACTACTAAAAGGTCATTGTTATCCATAGATAATCCTATTTTTGATCCAATTGGTTTTACGGCTCCTGTTACTTTAAAACCAAAATTAATTTTACAGGAACTTTGGAAATTAAAATTAAAATGGGATGAAAATCTCCCAGAAAATATTTTAAATCAAGTTAAACAGTGGTTAGAGCAACTCCCTATACTTGCAGGTATTAAAATACCTCGATGTTTGAATTTGAGCTCTAATGGGGAAATTAAACAGATAACATTGCATGTGTTTTGTGACGCTAGTAAAAAACGTATGCCGCTTGTGTATTTTGAGGGTAGAATATGAGGAAAATGTTTTTGTGGGAAAATGATACAGGCAAAAGCGAGGGTAGCTCCTTTGAAAGATATTTCTATCTCCCCTTTGGAGTTATATCATGCACACTTGGAACCCGACTTGCGGCTTCTGTTAAAAACGACAAACTTGCCAGATGTGCGTATTTATTATTTAAGATTCCATGACGGCGTTAGCATGGATACAACGTTTCTAGAGATTGGGCGTATTTGTTTTTAACAGGGTGAAAGAAATCCGAAACCTTTCGGATGTTAGTAGCTGGGGAAAAGTGCCCTTCGAAAAGAATTCGCGGACATTCTTTTTCGGGGTTGTGCCTCAGCAGCTTATTTATTTAAGATGGTGGGAGGGACCCCTGGTTGTCCAAACCCGGGTTTAATGCCCGAGATCAAAACAAAATCCGGAGGAAAATGCGATAAATTTAGAGTTAAGAAATCTGTTTTGGTTAATACCGCTAAGAGAATTGAGGAGTTTAACTGGCACTGTAAATATTTCTCATCTTACTTAAAAATTGTTCGCATGATAGCTTGGGTATTTCGTTTCTTTAAAAATGCCAAGAGAATTGATGTTTGTAATACTTGAAATAACTTTTTTGAATTTGATCATGCGGAAAAAATTGTAATTAAATTAATACAAATGGAAAATTTTGAGGGAGTGACGGATGAGAAATTGCGTCCTTTAAAACCATTTTTAGATCAATTTGGGAATTTTTGCGTCTAGAACAAAACTTAGTTTTCGGGGAAAATACAGATAATTTTAAGTTTCCTATCATTTTACCTAAGGGAAAACCCAGTTGTTCATTTGATGATCGTGCGTAAACATGAGGAACTTATGCATGCAGGTGTATCTATTGTATATGAATCATTTGCGAGAAAATTTTGGATTTTAAAAGCGCGAAAATTAATTGACAAATAATACAAAAATGCACTAGGTGCAAAAAAATTTTCGGCTCAAAAACGGAAGTGGTACCATCTTCTTACCGAAAGATAGGGTAAGCAACTCTAAAATATTTCAAGTTGTAGGAGTTGATCTTGCAGGCCCACTTTATTTAAAAGATAAGCGTAAGGGTTGGGTAGTATTATTCACTTGTGCTGTATTCCGAGCAGTGCATTTTGAACTTATTACATCTCTTTCTACCAGCATTTTTTCAATCTTTAAAAAGATTTATTTCGGGGAAGAGGCCGACAACCATTATTTATTCGGATAATGGAACAAATTTTTTTGGGTCTAATAGCGCACTTAATTCTATTGACTGGGATGTAGTAATGTCTAAAGCTAATATCCAAAAAATAAAGTGGAAATTTAACCCTCCCAGTGCCGCATGGTGGGGGGGATTTTGGGAAAGAATGATTCAAATGTTAAAACAAATTTTGAGAAAAATGTTAGGTAGAGCTTAGTTATATTACGAAGAATTAAATACTTTACTATGTGAATGTGAACATGTGATCAATTCTAGACCCTTAACTTACATTTCTGAGGATGTTAATGATTTATCACCATTAACACCAGCCATGTTTTTACAAGAAATCGAAACGTCAGATGTAACTGACATAGATTGTTTTAGATCATCAAAGAAATCAATAAGAGGATTAGACATGTTCAAACCATTCGGGAACAGCTTAGGAAAAAGATTTAGAATTGAGTACCTAGGCCAACTGAGAGAGCAAACGCAGCGTCACCGGAAATCAAGACCCTTAACGGTGGGAGAAGTAGTTGTGGTGGAAAATAGTTTAAAGAATCGGACTCTGTGGTCTCTTCTAGAGTAATTCAACTAATTCCTGGAAAAGATGGACACATTAGAGTCGCTCGAGTCAAAACTGAGACTGGGGAACTGGTCAGACCAGTGCAAAGACTTAACACTAGAACTGCAAGAACCAGAGATTATTTTCCCAAAAAATCTGACTGATTCTTCATTCGCACAAGGAGGAGAAAAGTAACTTCTCCCAAGCGTTTGACATATGCCTAAAATGTATTTTGTACAAGTTTTGCTTTATTTTAACAAAAGCATTCTATATTGCACCTATATTGTTAATCTTTTACTGTTGTATTTTATATGTTGTGTTTGAGTTTTTTTACAGCAGGAAAACTCAAAGGTGGGAGAATGTCGCGGAAACACTGCAGAGTGATTGATTGACCAGGAGGGGCGAGCGCCTAATAAATCTTAGCCACCCAAGGAGCGAAGGGGTGACTGACCCCCCTAGGAAGGGGTGTAAGCGTAGTTTTCTCTTTTCTCTGTTGGCAACAGGGGGAGGAAAAGCGCTCCGAACAGAGAAGGAATGTGGTTCCACTAGAGGCGTTTTGGAGGAAGCAGACGGCTATGAGCGTGCGCGATAATATTTAAGCTTTTTTATGCATCCTTGTAAATACTTAATAAATGTTTTATTTAAATTGAGAAACACTCGTAGCCACATCATTTATTTCGCACTTAGTTTACAGTTTGTAAATAAGTTGTGAAGTTCATTATTGAACAATAAGTGCACCAAAAATATCAGCTCCAGTGGTAGTATTGTGCATAGAAATGACTTCCAAAATTTCTTCATTTATTTTAAAATTTACATTGCATCCGTGAATAAAAATGGCCAGCTGAGCGAAATTTCGAATATCTGTACTTTCATCAATTCCAATCAAGTAGGCTTGAAATGTTGATATTGTTGAATGATGCTGATCTCTCGAATTTTCGGCTATTTCATCAATTCTGCTAGCTACAGTATTTCGACTTAAGCTAACACTTTTGAATTCTTTTATTTGTGCTGGACATAATAGCTTTACCGCTTTGATTAAGCATTCACTAATAAAGTCACCTTCAGTAAATGGTTTGGATCTGCTTCCTATATTAAATGGGATAACATATATCTAACTTTTATAACAGCTGTATTGTCTTCAGAAAATTTAGTGAATACATTTTGTTGTTTTTGAAGAGTTGATTTCAAATCCGCCAATTTTTCTTCACGAAATTTTGAAACGTATTGGTCCTAATTTGTTTTATAATTTGTGTCATAGTGCCTTTTAAGATTATACTCCTTAGAAACTGAAATAGAGTTTTTGCAAATCAGGCATAATATTTTATTTTTGTTTTGGACACAAAAATATTGCAGTTCCCATTTTTCTTGAAAAATTGGACGTTCACCTTCAATTGATCTTTTTTTACTCATTGTAGTTGAAGCTTGATTTTTTTTTTATTTTATTATTATTAAATAGTTTTTTAGATTTCAACCACTTTCATCAGCAAACGATTGAGCAAACTCTGCCCTTTATCTTGTGTTTCGTCTTGTGACTGCATCTGACAACGCTCTCAGCTTCTCGCTAATTGAGTACTCTAAAGTAGTGCTCCGCAACCCCCGGTCCGCGGATCAAATGGTACCGGGCCACCGTTTCATTCCAACTAAATTTTAAAATTTCCCTAATTCTATACCCCAAAATTTAAAAAAAATATCTGTGTTCCATTAAATTTTTTTTTAAAAAAAGGGGCCCCCGAAGGTAGTGACATAAATCTTTTAATGTTTTAAAAAGCAAAAAGAATGAAAGAAATAAAAGAAAAACACAGCAACTATTTTCTCTTTCAGTTAGCAGAGCATCTCTACTTTCTCTCACTGGCCCTGGGTCAAAGCATTCCCTTCTCTCCACCCACTCGAGGGGGGAGGGGAAGCACCCGCCTTTCTCGGGGATCCGGCCCTCTTGTTTCATCCTCCGGTCGGTGGAATTAGATTCCTCGGAGTCAAAGGGGTTGGGGCGGCATGCCTAACCCTCAAATACACAGCTGCCGAATGCACGTGTGAATGTCGTTTCCACAAAAGACCTATCTGTGTGAAGCGGGGTTTTCTGCAGTAACAGCAACCAAAACAAAGCAACGGAATAACTGGACATGAGCAACACACTTCGGGTGTCATTGTCTCCGATTACACCCAGATGGAACCGTCTCATTGCAAAGAAACAAGCTCAGGGTTCTCATTGATTTAACGTTCTAGTAAGTTAAAATGTTAAATCAAATGTTAAATGTTAAATGTTTTTGGTATAACTGTTTTATTTTGAAGGCATAATTAAATAGAATTAAATTCTTTATTAAATTATTTATATTCTTTATGTATTAAATACAATTAAATAAATTTTGCTATAAATCAAAATAATCTAAAATATAAACAATCAATGTCCCCCTCCCAGCGGGCCGCGATAAAATTATCAAACATTGACCGGTCCGCAGCGATAAAAAGGTTGCGGAGCACTGCTCTAAAGAGACGGAGAAAGAGAAATACAAGTCACACACACAATAAATTATGATGCTATCTGTTAAGCTATAAAGATGTTATAAAACTGTCCTAATACTCTCCAATTCCAGAGGAGGCATTAATGGACCCACAGGAAGTACGAGGTCATTAACCAAAAGGAGACTGAAGTTATGAGAATGGCTTAGAAGAAGGAAAATGACTCGTAACGTGGTGTTAACCTCGTGAAGTTTTAGTGCAACCGCATTATATTGTACGAGAAATGTAGTTTATTCAGTCCACTAAGAAGTTGCTCTCTATTTCTTTTAAAATAAGAATAAGTAACAAGCAAATATGCAGTAAATTTTAAAAAGTTCCCCTCAAATAATTTTTAAAATGAAAAAAAACTTTAAAAGCTCGATATTTAAATATTTTTTAAAAAGTCATGGAGGGCCCACGTGTTTCACATGCCTGCTTTAAAGTTTCTACTTCTTTTACAATCTATACATATAAATAAAAATGAAATGTCTGTTTGTAATTTGAAATTAACAGCTTTTTACTAAATACATTTAAAAGTACATACGGTACTTATATGAAAAAATCAATATTTAAAATTTTTGTCTGTCTGTTACTCTGTTTGTTCCGGTTAATCTTTGAAATGGCTGGACCAATTTTGACGGAACTTTCACTGGCAGATAGCTAATGTTATAAGGAGTAACTTAGGCTACTTTCATTTTAGAAAAAAATTAGGGTTCCGTAAAATAAAATTAAATCCAATGAAATAATGAAGAATATACGATTCAAATAGGGATTATTTATTTCAATAGGGATTATTTTATTTCGCGAGCCTTCTGTCCAACGATTTCTAGCAGTTATATCAAACTTTTTTGTTTGATTAGGTTGCTGCCAATCGCGACATTTCCCGTTGACATCCTTTGATCCTAGTGATTTTACAGTCCTCACCCCATCGACAGTGTCAAAGGTCGTGCGTCCCTCTCACCCCTTGCTCAAAAAAAAAAGCAACATTGATTCACAAAGTAGAAGAATGACATTATACTTATAGCACAGGTATTTCTTTACGCGGAATACATAATTATTAAGTTTTCGTAAACTCTGCGAATTCAATAAACACTTTTTTGTTAAATTCCACGTGGACGAAGTCGCGGGTATATATAACAGCTATTTAACATAAAATAAATGCATCAGAAAGTAATATTAACCTATTACACATCCAGATACAAATTATTTAAACTATTTTAAGCGTTTATTACTCAAAATTTGTAACAATGTGTTACTTTTGCTGAGCAGAAGGAAGGTGTTTTCAAAAATCGACCCACTAGAGAGTTACGGGGCATTATAAGTAAATATATATATATATATATATATATATATATATATATATATATATATATTATCAGCTATTATATCTACAGACTTAAAATGTAGCAAACATGATTTTTTTGTTCAGCTGAGATAGGCAAACAGCATTTTTTGTTTAATTTACGATTCATGTAAAATTAACTCATTAAAAAACGTCTTTATCCTTCAGTCTGTATTGTTTAAATTTTGAATTCAACCGTGCGAAGAATGGGTATACCAGCTACTCTTTAATATTTATGAACAATTTCTCCCTAAATACTTAGAAATGTTCCGCACAGTTCTGTGTTGTGAAATTATATATTACGAGATATTTTTATTTTTATAATTTTTTTTTTCGTGTCGAACTCTATAAAAACAGCAAAGATATAACTTTGTAAGAGGGGAAAAGCTATATCCCGGCGTGTAACATGTGTAACTACAGTCCTACTAACATGGCTTTCATATCTAAAAAACAGCTCCGATGGAATTTTGATACATGGCTCCCTCAGAGCTTGCTACGCCACAGTGCCTTGTGGACGCGGTAGCCGAGTGGTATAGGTATCGGACCGTGGCTTGCCTTGTCACGAGTTCGAGCCCAGTACAAACTAAAGACCCGCCGTGTAGGGCAGCGATGCCCGTTAAATCTGTCGAGAGCTGAAACGTCCTCCCTTTGGTGTGGTAGTTAGGAGGGGGGCAGCTCAGGTGTCGTCCACGTCACTTGACCATGGTTCAAAATTACGTGGTCCGTCGCCAAAAAGTCCTCGTGTAGCTAAACAGTGCGACGTTAATAATCAATCAAGCCACAGTGCCTTGTAATCAGTAATAGTTAACTTTGCTTAGAGATACTTTTTAAGAATAACTGTTCACATAAAACCTTATTCCATACACGGAATCGTCAAACATATTATACAAAACAACCAGAAAAACTTCAAAGCTTTATATTGAATATTAAGAAAACCTTATTAATTTTTTAGATGGACTTTTTAAAAATAACTGTGTTCACATAAATTTTTATTTCATGCATGGAATCATCAAATATACTATACAAAACAGCCAGAAAAACTTCCAAGCTTTATATTGAATATTAAAAGAAAGAAAAAAAAAACGTTAGCATTGTAAATACACCATTATCGTGCAAAATGCAAACCTTAGAAGAAGCCATTTAAAGTTCAGCAAAAGTAAATTAAAATTGAATGTGGACACCATTCGTTTGGCTAGTTTCGGTTTTTTCTTAGTTGTACTATTAAAAAAGAAATAACCGGCCAAGTAATGTAGCGTGAGTTACAAGATTTTGTGCACATGTTTAGAAAGTCGCACAAGTGAAATGAGTTAATTAAAAAATATCGAAATTTTGACCACATTTAGGATAATGTGTGCCCTCTTATGACTTGTCTACATAGTCACCATACGCAGTTATTTATTTTTCTCAATGTTACTTAATTTTTCGTAAATCGTCACAGTAGACCTCAGCTGGTGATTGACGGACAATGCGTGCCACGTTTGGTCGCGCATTATCCTGTTGAAGTATGGCTGTGGCCAAGCCCTGAAGGTAAGGAAGGACAAGTGGCTCCAACACCTCGGAGATGTAGCACTGGCTGTTTAAAGTACCGGCAATGCATACTAGAGGAGTGCAAGAGTGATATCCAATACCGCCACATACCATAATACCCGGTGCAGTACCAGTGTGGCAGTGCATAACGCAGCTGTTTAGCATCCTCTCTCCACGGTGTCTCCAGACTCGAATTCGACCATCGTGGTGTTGCAGACAGATGCATGACTCGTCAGTAAAGACAACTTCATTCCATTCTGCCGGCCATATCCTTCTTTCATCGCACCATTGACGGCGGAGACATCTGTGGTTCTGCGTCAAGGGTAGACCAAGCAATGGACGTCTTGCGGACAGACCACTCTGCTGTAAATGGTGTCGAATGGTATGCGCAGACACTGAACTATGCATTACAGACTCAATGTGCTGTGCTATGGTTCGTGATGTGACTGAGCGATCCGTCACTACCATGTGCACAATTTGCCTGTCCTCACATGAAGTGGTGCACTAAGGTGGATGCGATCGACCACGTTGGTCCGTCGTACCCTCCTGCATCCAACTGTCACATATCCACATTACAGTTGTTTGGCTTCATCCAACATGACTACCGATTTCCCTGAAAGATAATCCACAATCTCGGTAGGCTACTATCCTTCCTCTGTCAAACTCAGATACTTGATCAAAAGCTGATCGCTGTTTTCTACGAGACATAACTGATCGTTTTTTTAAAAAAACCACAAGAAAACCACAATTGCCGAAATCTCCAAGCCTTAAATAGCGCTTTGAGGTGTCGCCACAGTCGCGCATGATGGTTACCTGCGCTGAAATTCTAATCATTTGCATATCTCACTTCCGCTAATGCATGTTGTAAATTTCATGTTATTTGCATGCTTCCTTCAGGGTGTTGCATTTACGGTGGCCAGCAGTGTACAATGGAGAGGATAGAAAACAACTGAAGAGAATAAAAAACACAAAATGCTACAAAAATATTAAATTAAATTGTTAAAGGAGTACTTTTTACAATGATTCATTTCAAATAATAAACAGGGAACAAATGAAAAACTTGGCAATATATAGTTGTAGTGATAGTAAAATTATGTAATGTTCCCCTTAAACACTAATGAAGAATAAAATATCAGTAGCAAAGTTAAAACATAACATAATACAACAGCGAATTTAAAAAAAATCTATCATCAAGAATTGTCAAAAATTGCTTCTTTTCAAGGGACAAACCATCATCCAGAATTACACTGACTCATTTAACACTGAATTGATTATGTTTTTACTTTAAACATTCTACTCAAGCTTTTGTTAAAATATCATAACACATATACATTATTAATAGATTAATCACCAAAATTCATAATGCTAATACATATCATGAAATTATTACAAAATTATAACTTATAAATTTAAATATTTTTAAAGTTCATCTTTATTATCATTGTTGGTATGAATAGTAAAATGGGAAAAAAAACATAAATATGATATCATACCAAGAAAAGCTTCAGTAAATGTATAATATTTATATATATAGTATAGATTTTTATCACTTAAATTTAAAATATAATTTAAACAATGATGTAGCATGCCAAGTCAATGTTACACACTTGACACTTTTAGAAAAATAAACTTCTCTAAATTGTTTACTCAAAAAGGAAAAAAAAAAAACATACATTCAATTTCATGTTATTATCAACTAGTAAAATAAATTGCCCTCTTTTTCAATGTATCAATCATTTTAAATAATACCAGGCAAATTGTTACTAATTTTCAATCGTCATCTAATTCTGGATGAAAGTTGGCTTAAGCATAACCTACATTTAGGTTTTTAAAAATTTACAATTCTCATTTGGAATATGCATTAAAATATTTATCAGAACTCTCTCTCTCTCTTTATTTATTTAAATGGAAAAATAAAAGAATGCATTAAACAGTCTTCCAAAAAGTCAACTTTCCATAAAACACTATACATTTGTAAGAGTATTATTATTAATTACAATTATAATACTTTTCTTTCAATTATAAACTGCATTTCAAGAAGAGCTTCAAAACAATGTGTACTGTTAAGAGAATCAATGCAATAAAAATTTAGAAAATAACTTTCACCAATGAATATATATGTATCTAATATAGTAAAATCAAGTCTTTAAAAAGTATTACTGAATATTTTTAACACAGAATTTTATAAGAAGCCTTTAAACTTGACTAATATTTTGAGTGAAATAAAAGACATTAAATTAAGATCAAACCTCTACCAAGCTTTTTTAACTGGAAGTTTAGTAGAATTCTATTTATATAAAAAAAATTCCTGCTAAAATAATATTACAAATTATTTATTTTAGCAAAATAACAATTTAAACAAAAGTTTGACTTCTTTTAAAGCTGTACATTTTTCGGAAATATATCTCGCCTTCTTTTTTAGAATCAAAGCCAATTGTAAAAGAGATAAGCATAATTCTTTTAAGGAAATAGTTTACACTTTACATCAAGATCTTTCAAGAGCACTCAAAAAATAATAAAAAGAACTCGCCTGTGTCAAATGAATACAAAATCTAAGAAAAATAAACTTTTTCACAGGATCAGCTTTTCTGCATCATCATTTAGTAAAGCAAAACTTTAAAGTTATTTAAAGACAGTGTCATAATTTTTTTGACATGCAAATGCTACTCGAGAGTAAAAATAATAGTTGTATAAATATTAAAGTGAAACAGAAAATTGATTGATTGATTGAATATGAACGTCACACTGTTCAGCTACACGAGGGCTTTTGGCGACGGAACGGAAATTTTTGAACCATGGTCAAGTGATGGGACGACATCGAGATGGCACCCCCCCCCAACTACCACCCAACGGGGAGGACGTTTCAGCTCTCGACAGTTTTTAACCGGGCACCCGCCCCCCCAAAGGGCGGGTCTTTAGTGGTATGGGCTCGAACTCGGAAAAACCCGGGGCCAGGGGTCGATCCCTTTATACCACTGGGTACCGCGGCCCTATGAAAAAAAAAATGGACCCGCTTTTGCGGGAAAAATAATATTTTTTTTATTTTTAGATGGCAAAAGGATTTGTGTGTGGGGTTAAAACCTGTTTTATTTCCCCAAATTTGAAATTTAAAGATTACTTTTTGTTTTCTTATATTTGTTGGGCACATATTAATCAGAAAATCTTTCCATAATCATATTTAATCAATAAATCCCCCTTTCCCTTTTGCGGGTTTAAATTTGTTTTAAAACATCGAAATATCCCCAAAATTGCATTCAGCTTTTCCCGATTAGAATAAAGTGGGATTTTAAATCTGGCATTTTTCGAATGGATATTTGGGGCTAAAAATTTTTTAAATGGTGATTTTTTTTTTATTTAATCATCTAACTTAATTTTTTTCATTTTTAAAAATTTTATATCTTTCGCATAATTTCCACTGGTCACTAGTATTTGAAGAAACATCTGTATTCCCAAAATATGCAACTTTTTGGGAAAAAAAGTGGCGTAACGGGAGAATATTAAGCCCCCCCAAAAAAGTCAGGTTCTTTTCCCTGGCCTAGTCTAATAGAAAAAAAAGAAGTTGATAAGTTGGCTAAAGCCTCTCCAGAACGTGGAATATTTTTCCCTTTGGGATTACTTGGGAAGACCTACATACATATTTAAAAAAAACAACACAAAGTAAAAACAAGAAAATAGGGAAAAAAAAAACCCAAAAAAAACATAAAAATTATATTTATATTTTTCATCTTGAAAAGGGGAATAGACAGGCAGCAAAAAATAGAAATACAGAAGTTTTAATCAAAAATTTTGGAAAAAAATTAAAATACATACCCAGCGTGAAATTTTAAAAAATTTTTAATCTCTAACCACGGAGAATGGTCGTTTTCCCCTTTTAAAACCCAAAATGAAAAACAATAGAGCATGTTAAAAATTTGGGAAAAAATTTAAATTATCCTTAATAAAATTCTAAAATTCCAGTTAATAGATTTTCAATACTCTATTTTCCATAAATTTGGAAAAAACACAAGGATAATTAAAACATTAGGAAAAAGTGCAATATTTTAACGTACGTTAAAACCTTAATTTAAAAAACTAATCCAAAATTCTTCGGGGAAAGGCGTTGGACAAGTTTTCCCCCTTTCCCGTGATATTCATTTAACTGAAAAAAAACTAACTCTTTCCAGAAATCCCCCCAAAGTTTTAAAAATTTTGGTTTACTGTAGGGCCCCTTTCCCAAAGATTTTTTTGGGGAAAAATTTTTTTGTAAAAAAGATCAACATTTTGTTTTTTTTGTTTAGAAAAAAAAACATTTTAAAAATAAATAAATTGTAAAAATTTTTTAGTTTTTTTAAAAAGTAATAGTTTTTGTTGCCTCTTATTCCTGTACCCAGGGTGGCCGAGGGGGTATAGGTATCGGACCGTGGCTTGCCTTGTCCGAGTTCGCCCCAAAGTAAACCCAAAAAACCCGCCGGGGGCGTACGTGCTTAAATTTTGAAGCTGGAAACCCCCTCCCGTTGGTGGGAAATTTTAGGGGGCCCAGCTCGGTGTTCCAAAATCACTTGACCATCCACATTCAAGGGCCCCCAAGGCGTTGGCCGTCCCCCGTTTTAAAATAAAATCAATTCCCGAACTGAACTGAACTAAATATATCTTCTAAATTTTGTAAAAAATTTTATATAACCCTGTCTTTAAATAACTTTAAGGTTTTGCTTAAATAAATGATGATGCAGCGAAGCTCACATCCTGAAAAAGTTTGTTTTCCTTAGATTTAGTGTTCATCTGACACACAGGTGAGTTCTTTTTATTATTTTTTGAGTGCTCTTCAAAGATCTTGATGTAAAGTGTAAACTATTTCCTTAAAAAAATTATGCTTATCTCTTACAATTGGCTTTGATTCTGAAAAAGAAAGCGAGATATCTGTTCGAAAAATACATAGCTTTAAAAAAAAGTCAAACTTTTATTTGTTTTCTTAAATTGTTATTTTGCTTTGATAAATAATTTTAATTTAGCAAGAATTTTATTTATAAACAGAATTCTTCTAAATTTCCAAAAAAAAACAACTTGGTAGAGGTATGATCTTAATTTAATGTCTTTTATATTTTCCTTCCAGATATAAGACAAGTTTAAAGGTTTCTTATAAAATACATTTTATTTTCTGTGTTAAAAATATTCAGTAATACTTTTTAAAGGGTTAATTTTACCAATATTGTCATATATACATTGGTAAAGTTTCTTTCCCAAGTTTTATTGCATTTATTCGTAACAGCACACATTGTTTTGAAGCTCTTCTTAAAATGCAGTTTATAATTGAAAGAAAAGTACAATAATTGTAAAAATAGTAAAACTCTTACAAATGTATAGTGTTTTATGGAAAGTTGGCATTTTGGAAGAATGTTCTAATGTATTCTTTTATTTTTCCATATATATATATATAAAGGGAGAGAGAGAGTTCTGATAAATATTTTAATGCATATTCCAAATGAGAAATGTAAATTTTTAAAAACCTAAATGTAGGTTATGCTTAGGCCAACTTTCATCCAGAATTAGATGACGATTGAAAATTAGTAACAGCTTACCAAGTATTATTTAAAATGACTGAAACATTGAAAAAGATTACAAATTTATTATACTAGTTGATGATAACATGAAATTGAATGTATGTTTACTTTATCCTTTTTTGAGTAAACAATTTAGAGAAGTTTATTTTTCAAAAAGTGTCAAGTGTAACATTGACGTGACATGTTACATCATTGTTTAAATTATATTTTAGATTTCAGTGATAAAAATCTATACTATATATATATATATTACATTTACTGAAACTTTTCTTGCTATGATATCATATTTATGTTTTTTCCCGTTTTCCTATTCTTACAAAAAATGATAATAAAGATTCATTTTAAAAATATTTAAATTTATTAGATACAATTTTATAATTATTTTATGGTATGTATTAGAATTATGAATTTTAATGATTAATCTATTCATAATGTATTTGTATTATGATATATAAACAAAAACTTGAGTAGAATGTATAAAGTAAAAAAAAATAATCTAGTTTTAAATGAGTCTGTAGTTCTAAATGATGGTTTGCCCCTTGAAGCAATTTTCGACTACCTTTATGATTGATTTTTTTGAAATTCCCTGTTGTATTATGTTATGTCTTAACTTTGCTACTGATGTTTTACTCTTCATTAGTGTTTAAAAAGAATATTAAATAATTTTACTATCACTACATTTATATATTGCCAAATAATTCATTTGTTCTCTGTTTATAATTTGAAATGAGTCATTGTTAAAAGTACTGCTTTAACAATTTAATTTAATATTTTTGTAGCATTGTGCGTTTTCTATATCCTCTCCGTTATAGTTTGATGAAGCTGAACCAATTTATCTTTTTTTTAGTATAGTTATGGACTTCAGTTAGAGTATTGTCTTATTGAGTTTGACACTGTCTGATGTATGTTATTGATGACAGGTTTTTATGAAATGCTTAGTAGTGAATTTTCGGTGATGGATTCTTAAGCAATAAATGAATTAGGTCTCTTTCTGATTATTGTTGTAAAATTGCCATTTCCTTACTTTAGATTGAAAAACATTTTTTTATGATTTATTAACATATCAATATTCTTGTTCACATTCCATTTGCTTCATTACGTTTATGTTATAATTTATATTCATATTTAATTTCATTCATTCATTCATTTCCATTTATCTTTTCACCATATTCATTTTCTATTTTAGTGTAAAATTTATATTTCTACTGAAACATATTTTTTTAGTGTTAAAATTGCCGAAATTCATTTAAAAGATTGAGCTTTTTTTTTAATTTTAAAAATTCTTTTTTTAGGCACGTTATCTTGATCTATGCATGTTCTAAGCACTAATTACTGGGACATATTGTTAAAAATAATCTCTTTTTACAACTACTAAACCTACAGTAACGAAATTTGGTATCCCGTGTTTCTTTTGGTGGGTGGTAAAAATGGGTTGCATGGAAATACACTCTAAAAGTGGGTTTCACAGCTTATTGATAAAAAAAATTCCGTTTTTGAATTATTCTATTCAGACTTCAAATTTGACAAGCATTTTATTTTGTAAGTAGAAACCCACTGATTTTAGATTTTGCAAAAATCCTACTTGGTGTAGCAAGTAGCTGGAGAGTAAAAGATAATTCGGTGAAATTGTCGAATCGGCCGCTTCTCCGCCAAATTTAGAAAAATCTCGTATTTGGCGCGTTTTTGTCAAAAACGACTTCTCCTTCACTGGAGAACAAATTCAGAAGGGTTACCAGATTTAGTGCATTTATCGATGTGGCGAGAAAACACTTGGCGTTAGAAGCGGCCGATTCGACAAATCAACCGATAATTCTACTTAAGTTTTAGATATAATTCAGAAGTGCTGTTTTTTTTTTAAATCAAGTATAATTATATACAATTGTATATATATACATATATATACAAATGGTAGGTATATATTCATACAACATTAAGAAATACCCAGTGAAGCGGGTGGGTAACGCCTAGTGCCATTATAAAAGATAATCATCTTTCATAATGTTAAACTTATCTTAACTCTTTCTGTTTGCTTGTAATTAGCTAATCTTTTTTGTAAATTATAGTTTGAATTTTATTTGGATAACAGTTAATTAAATGTATTGTATATTTCCAGCGAGAGTGAAAACTAGCATTTTTCAAAACGGATCACTCTTCAGAGAACCCAGTGAAGAGAAGTTTGTTACAATTTTTTATTTCTTGCAACATTCTGATGTACAAGTGAATTTCAGTTAATGAATCTGATTTTCAAGCAGAAGAATTTCCTTTTGTGTTTTCAGTATTTTAATGAGAGTACATTTTTCTCCCTGTACAAATGGGTAAAAATAAAAAATACTATGTGTGTCAAGAGTGCAACAAGGCCTTTTCTCTTCGTAGTAAGTAAATATGCATTTACTAACTCACCCCAATGAAAAGTTTTTTAGTTGTAAAATTTATAACAAGGCATTCTCCAATGTAATCAGACTTCAAATTATTATTTACTTATACACACTAATCAAAAATCTTTTATTTGGGAAGTTTCCAAGAAGCCATTCTCTCGCAGAGGAGATTTAATAAAACATATGTGTATTCATACCGTAGAAAACCTTTACATTTGTGATATATGCATGAAGTCCTTCTTTATTAATTGCTCATTACAAACATATTTGCATCCATATGTTTGTGTAACTTGCAAAAAGGTTTTCTCCTTCAGTTCTAACTTAAAACAAACATTTGCTTTAGCACCAACTTGGAAAATATATGTTTATGAAATCTGTGACAAAGTGTATACTCAATGTAGAAGTTAAAAAGTGCATTCACTAACTCATACCACAGAAAAGTCTTTTTGTGAAATCTGCAACAGTTAATTTTTTAATCTAAGAGAACATTAGCATGTTAATACAAAAGAAAAATCGTACATTTATGAAATTTGTAAAAAGTTTTTCTTCTAAAGTTGTGATTTAAGAAGACATTTTCGTATTCACACACCAATGAAAAGCCTTATGTTTCTGAAATCTGCAAGAAGGCCTTCTCTGAAAATTCAAAGTTAAAACGTCATTCGGTGTTACACACTATGGAAAAAAGTTTTGTTTGTGATGTCTGCAATAAGGCATACTCTCATAACAAAAGTTTAAAAAAGCATTTGCGTATTCATAGCAAGTCCTCCTTTTGTGAAATCTGCAACAAATCTTTCTACAGTATATTGGAACACTTGCGTATTCATACTAATGAAAAGCCTTATGTTTGTGAAACTTGCAACAAGGCATTCTCTCAGAGATGTCACTTGAACACACATATGTTAATTCATACTGGTGAAAAGCCTTATGTTTGTGAAATTTGTAACAAGACATTCTCTCGGAGAGTTCACTTGAACACACATATGTTAATTCATACCGGTGAAAAGCCTTATGTTTGTGAAATTTGCAACAAAGCATTCTCTAATAACAGCCGTTTAGGAAGACACATGCTGATTCATACCAATAAAAAGCCTTATGTTTGTGAAATTTGTAACAAGGCCTTCTCTGAAAATTCAAAGTTAAAACGTCATTCGCTGTTGCACACTGTTAAAAAGAGTTATGTTTGTAATGTGTGCAGTAAGGTGTTTTTTCAAAACAGCAGTTTAAAAGTGCATTTGCATAATCATAGTAAGGACAAGTCCTCTTTTTGTGAAATCTGCAAAAAATCTTTCTACTGTATATTAAGACACATGCGTATTCATACTAATGAAAAGCCTTATGTTTGTGAAATTTGTAACAAGGTATTCTCTCAGAAAAATCATTTGGGAAGACACCTGCTAATTCATACCAATGAAAAGCCTTATGTTTGTGAAATATGCAACAAGGCATTCTCTGATAAAAGCAATTTAAGAACACACATTATAATTCATACTAATGAAAGACCTTATGTTTGTGAAATTTGTAACAAGGCATTCACTCGGAAAGATCTTTTGGGAAGACATATGCTACTTCATACCAATGAAAAGCCTTATGTTTGTGAAATCTGTCACAAAGCTTTTTCTCGTCGTGATCATTTAAATAATCATTTACATATTCACAATAGTTAGAAAGCTCATAATCTAGCGATTTTTCCAAGAATGCTGTCCCTCTGATTGTTCCCTTTGAAAATAAATTACTTTCCAATGAAAATGTTGAACTACGTGTTTGTAAAACCAGCAATTGTGCTATTTAATAATCTGGGTCCATTACTCACCCATTATTGACTGTTTAATGTTTTTAATTTGAATTTTGAAGCATGTTTTTTTTTAATTTTTTATTTTAGGTAATTCTGAATTCTAAGCAAAACTTATTGATTGATTGATTAATCTGTCATTTCTAAGAGTATTTATTTTTAACTAAATTGTAGGTAATTTTCAAGTGGAAACACCTGATTATTGTTTGTTTGTGTTCCATGATTGTTTCTCCTGTAATGCTATTTTTATTTTTGTGAAAATATATTGTAATAAAAGAAATCTATTGAAGTTTTGAAAGTGTTATTTGTGTTATTTTAGATAGAAAAAAAATATATATATATAATTTAGAAACTACTACAGTTAAATTATTTGCCCTTACCTTCTAAGCCATCATGTACGAGGGAATATGTAAATCAAAGTTTTACTAATTACAATCGAGATTTAAACTTTATTTTTGTTTAGGATTATATTACAACTTCTCTACTAAGTCGTATACAGATATTCTTTCTTTTACTTTTCGAAGGCCGTGATTGCAGAATTTAGTGATGATAAAGATTTGTGGGGCGCAATATGCTGATTGTGCCACAAATTGTTCCACCTCATAAATGACGGCATTTGTATTGTGAAATCTTTGACCTCATGATGCTCTCCCGATCTTGACTCTAAAACAGATATATCGGGAGAGCATGAAGATGCCGCAAAATTTCAAGGCAACATCACTTTGCTTTTTCGACCACACCTCGAGATTCGCTAGTCTAGGTTTGTTAAACTCGCGGGTTGCATGCGCCTTACAACTATTATTTTTGTGGCCTTGCCAGTATATTGGCATATAGTAATATATAATAAAACATCAAAATTTCTCACAAATTAGGAAAGATAGTAGTGGAAAAGAGATGGGCGTAAATGTTAAATTTTCATCAAAATCGGTCCAGCTGTTTAGGAGGAGTTTAGTCACAAGATGTCAAGTGTCGGGGCGAAAATGTTAAAGTTTTCTTGTTCTTTTATATATGTTTATTACACATTACATTATTCGAAATAAACCTACATTCACATGAATATTGATTTTCTTTGCGGTTTACCTTAAATTAAACCTTGTTTATTTGGCCCAAGTCAGCATTTATGTTTGACACCCCTGAGCTTGCATGATGCATTATCGTCATGAAGACGAGGTCTTAGGTGATTATACCATGCCATTTTTCAGTTAGTTTAAAGGATTTTATTCAGCTGTGTGGAGTAATAAACACTTGATGTGCTTTGTCCCTCCTCCAGGTAATCTCGTTGAATGACACTTCGACATTCTGATAAACAGACATCATGATATCTGAAGCTTAGTCTTCTTGAGGGCGTAGTAGTCGCTTCTTTTCTACTCCTTGCTCATCTCTTTGGTCTCTGGATCGTATTGATTGATGCAAGATTCTCCCGTATTTGCCATAAAATCTTCGTCTTGTCCCAAAATAATCAGCTTCTAAAAAAGAGTCGATATTCGTGGAACTCAAAGCAATGATTCCTTTTTGTACAATTCTTTGTGAATAATTTTCTCCTCACACTATTAAAATAAGATCGCTCATTCATGATCATTTGTATGGCTGTTCTTATATATAGCAGTGTTGCCAGATCGTGCGATTTTTCGCGAATTTTGCTACTTTTTTTTATCTTATAGCTATTTCGCGAATTTTACGCTACTACACTTGGTGGTCTCACTACTTTTTGCTGCTTTCAACCACACATAAAAATATTGGTACAAGTTCGAATAAATGACTTATTTGGGAAAAATCTCCCCAAAATATTTGGTGACATTAGCCGTCAATGAAAACATAGGGAAACGCTGAAGGAAGTTGATTTTGGATATGACTTTTTCAATAAACTGACAAGCAAAAGTAAAATAATTTCTTCAGAATCTACAAAAGAAATCTATCAAAGATCTCATAATTTTCTCAAGACTTCATGTGAGCAACTTTTAATCCAACCCCTTCAAATTATGTAAAATAATTTTTTCCCTCTTATTTTTTAAAATTCAAATCGTCCTTTTTATGATCCGCTTTTAGAATTAGCAGACAAATCTAAATTGGATGTCGAAAATCAATGGAGAAAAATTTTTAACAGACGTTTGAAAGATGTTTTTCATCCAGAATCTGAGCTTATAAATGATGGAGCATTATTTTTGTGTCACATTTTTAATATAAAAGACACAGTTGAAAATCCGTTTTTAAGAGATTTAGCTACATTTGCTTTAAAGCTTGACAGCGTACTCATAAGTAATGCCACCGTGGATACTATTTTCCGAGAGCGACGTCAACAAAGACAAAACTAAGGAATCGAATATGCCTTAAACTGTCGGATTCAATTCTCAGAATGAAAATTACTTTGGAAGAACGAGGGACTTACTGCGTTCATTTTATTTCATCGCAACAAATACTTCAATATAATTCAGAAATTTGTACAAAAGACACAGCAGATCACGATACTGAGCAGGAAGAATTTGAATGTATTTTAAATAATTAAAGCATTTTAACATGTTTTTTTAAAAGCTTTACAAAATTCCCAAAATTAAAAAAAAACATATATTTATGAATTGCGAGTGAAAATCGATTCGCACTACTTTTTGCTACTTGGGGGGGGGCGGGGGGGGGGGGGTACTTTGTTGCATAAGTTTCTGGCAACTGGTTTTTAGGTGCATTTGC
>BMAV01020829.1:117522-134865 GCA_019973955.1 Trichonephila inaurata madagascariensis
TTTTCACTTCTCTCAACAGTGTCACATGGTGACTATCATTCCCATATCCAACCATCATTTTTTCATGAACACACTGTGATGTTTCAACAACATTATGTACACATGTATTAAGGATCAAATTCACAGAATAAATGTATCCATTTCAACTCGGAAGTTTCTTAATTTTAACATTATGAACGTCATTATTTTTTACATTATTATTAACGTCATTATTTTTGTACTATCGGAAATGCATAGAATCCCGGAAACGGGGAAAATCGTGAAATGTGTGTGTGCCTGCGGAAGCGGATTTTGTGGACCAAGGTGCATGAAAAGTCAGTACCTGGTGTTTTTCGGGGCGTGGAATCCCAATTTCGAATTGAATCCCCCAAATGCCCTTAAATTTGCCGGAAGACCGTATTTTAGACATTTCCTAGCAGGACTTTACCTTAAAAGCCATGGAGTGTGAAACTGTGCGTATTTGGAAACGGGCAATTTTAATCTGATATCCGATATAAGAAATTCTCGGAACTTTGCTGGTTAGTTGCAAATGACCGTTTTGAGACAAACCCTGGCTTATCGTAGAAGCATTGGAGTGCGAAAACGTGACCCCCGGCGTATTTTGAGACGGGCAATTTCAATCTGATATTCGATAAGAGAAATTGTCACAACTTTGCTAGATAATGCCGGACGACAGTATTTTTAGCAACACCCTGGCAAGTGCTTACGTTAAAAGCCTTGGAGCGCGGAAACTTGATTTCTGGCGCATTTTGAGATGGGCAATTTGAATATGATATCCGATGTGAGAAATTGTCGCCAATTTGCCGTATAATTCTGGACGACTGTCTATTACGCGGACCGTGACAGAACTTTTCCTCTGGCCGAAATTATGTGCAATCGCTTCGCGTTCGAGTTCCACTAACGAATTTTCATTCCCTCTAGCGGCTGAATTTGCAAGCGCTTGTGCACCGAAATTCAGTCCCGTTTGTGTTTCGGAGTTGAGAAGGAGAATCTGAAATCGGATTTTATGTGTTCCGGTAACTTTATCGAATAATGCCGGACGACCGTAAAATGCGCGGACAGCGGTATTAGTCTAACATGCAGACGTAGGGACGCAAAAAATGGCTTTTGACTTATTTTGAGACAGCCGATCCGAATATTTAATCCAATTCGATAAATTCCCATGTTAATAATGCAAGACGACAGTGTTTTAAACGAACCATGACAGGGTCTTTCCTTAAAATTCTTGCAGAGTGCTCTCCCGGTGTTTTTTCCTGCTGTGGGGAACAAGAATCTGAAATCGAACTTCAGAAACTCCAGTAACTTTGCCGGATGATAGTACTGCCCGTACCTTCAGGGACGAAGCTTGCAGGAGCAAGGGCGCCAAAAGTGGGCATTAGGTGCATCTTGGGATGGGGAACGATAATCTGGATTCGTATTTCAGAAACTCCCTTAATTTTTCTGGACATTGTCGGAATGAGGTCAAATCGCTTGGCGTTCGAGTCCTGCGTCCGTATTTTTATTCCCCTATATCTATTAAACTTTCAGGCGCAGCCATACGACCAACAAAAAATTGCATTGGCAATTGCATCTTCAGGCATTGCTGTTACTTTATTAAATGGTGGACAAATGCACACATTCCAGCTTCCATTAGACATTCATGAGAAACCTGACGCAATGTATAATATTAAAAAAAGAGCGGAATGGCTACGGTATTGCAAATGAGTTCACTCATAATCTGCAATGAGCGTAGTATGGTCCATAAACACTCACTCGAAGCTGTACATAGAACTTTTTACGATTTAAGCGGGGCAACGAGAAGATATTCGGTGGTGCTGTCCTATTACTGTCTGGTGATTTTTGGCAAACATTGTAAGTCATTCCTCGCTCTACTTTTACTCATGAGATTAACGTAAGTTTAAAACAATCGTTTTTATGGCGGAACGTTGAAAAATTTCGATTGTCCTTAAACACACGTGCGTTCAATTGCAAGATAATTAATCGGCGCAAATATTTTCTAACCAACTGTGCTGGATATTGGAAACAGTAAAGTACAGCTGAATCAAAATACACAATATTTCAAATTGTCAGGCAATTTCTGTAGTGTTTTTCAGACAAAAAAGGAACTGATTGAGAGTGTCTTCTCAGATATACTGTATAATTATCTAGGTAACTATACTGGCTCTGTAATCCTGTTACTTGGGTAGAAAAAAATGTTGATGTTGACAAAATAAACTTCCTGATACAGAAGTGCTGCCACGTGATCTAATGCCTTTTAAATCAATCGTCACTATTGTTGATGAAAACGAAACTGTAATATTTTTGAATTCCCTGGATATATTAGGAATACCACCTCACAATCTTCGGTTCAAGATTGGTTCACTGGTTATATTTCTGCGTAATTTAAGTACACCTAAATTATGTAACGGTACACTTTTGGTCATTAAAAGTATTACTGGGAATCTTCTTGAAGCAATTATTTTCAGTGTAGAGTTTAAAGAAGAAATAGTCCTGTTGCCACGTATTCCATTGATATCAGAATCTACAATACCATTCAAAAGGCTTCGATTCTCAATTCTTTAGGCTTTCACTATGACCATAAATAAATCTCATTGCCAGATAATGTCAATTTGGGGCTTGGACTTAGAAAATCCATATTTATCGCATGGGTACATATATGTTGCATGCTTACCGATTAGCGATTAATTATATAAAAATTATTTATTATTATAATTTTGGAATGATAAAAATAATATTAAAAAATCAACTCTATTAACTTCATTTATAAAACTAAATCTTCGCATTGTTGTTACTAACAACCAATTGCGGGGCGAGGCCTGAATTTAACGTGGGCACAAGATACATTTCGCGAGGCCCTCTGGTTGCGCGTAAGAAATATATTTATATATATATAAATTTACATATTTATATTTATATATATACATATTTATATTTATATATATAAAATATATTTATATATATATAAAAAATACAATTTTCTTTCATAAACAAAGAAACCAAACTTTTTACACATATTTATTGGGCTTATATTAAACAATAAAGAAAAAATTAAAGAAACAGAAATTTTCTACTTTTAGTTTTGCTGAAAATCTTAATGATTGGTTCGTAATTTATCTTATATGCTACTTCTGCTTCAACAGATAAAACTGCCAAAGCTGAAAGTCTTCCCTGAGCCATTGTATTTCTTACATAATTTTTTTTTATCAGTTTTGATTTTGTACAGCTCCTCTCAGTAGAAGCAGTAGTTACAGGTATTACTAACAAAATTCTAAAGACAAAGTAAATGTTTGGGAAAATTTCTTTCAAATCGTTCCCTACGACATATTAAAGCAGATGTTTCACTTCTGTAATGGTGTTGGGTAAATTTGGGATCATCCACGGCCCACGGCTTCAAAATACGAGGTACCTTACCAAAAAACGGTATTACCCTCTCATCATAATTCATAAAAAAAAAAAAAATAATTAATTGAAAGTTCCATAAAATTTAAAAGATGCTATCAAAATTATTAACAACACCTCAGAGCCATTCTAAAAGAAAGCTTCTCACCTGTAGCTGAGGACATACTACCGGTGATAGAGCGAGAAACAATTCAATTGGCAAGTATGGAACATATTTAATGAAGCACCATCCCGAAGAGAGGTGGTAGAAATCTGTGCTCTTCTCTAATTCGTCCTTTCTTTTGCGGAATGACACAGAATTTGGAAGATAAAATGGAGAATAAAGCAATTAAGCTCGTGGTACAAGATGTTAAAATAAAGGGAAGGACAAACACTGCTGAATCGTGTAGTGATGACAGGTGGGAGTGTCGTTGAACAGCGAACGAAAAGGGAAGGCGTTGACACAGAAAGTGTCCATAATGTGATGCCATCTGCTGGAAGATGAGTAAAATAAAATATATGATCCACAAAAGATGTGGAAAAAGGAGAATAATTGACATGGAATTAAACTACCACGCAAGACCGATTCAAAAGAATGTGGGTTTAAGTCGAAGTAATTTAATGGAGATGAAATCTTGCACAAAATGACAAAAGTTAAAATTAGAGAGAATTTAAAAAAATAAATAAATAAATAAAAATTTTGAAATGAGTTACCAAAGACTATATTCAGGATCTCCGAAGTCTTTTAAGGACTGGGAAATGCTGATATATGTGGTGAAGAGCAGCTCTAGGTCTTTTTGCAGAGCTTGGGACCGAGTTATCATAGGCAGGGATGACTCGGATAGATTAGTTAGGAATTTGAGGTAATCTGTCAAAAAACTTTGTGGACTGATTTTTAATGAAATCAAGGATTGAATCAATTTTGAGATCTTTGTGCAAGATTTCGTTTCTGACAAACCAGGGAGCATTAGTAATTTTTCTAAGGTGTTTATTTTGAAAAATGTGCAATTTTTTCAAGTGAGTTACTGCAGCAGAAGCCCAGATGGGAGATGCATATAACAAAATTGGTCGGAGAAATAATTTATAGAGTAAAACCTTGTATCTGATTGGGAGCTTACACTTTCGAGAGAAATTAAGCAATTGAGCGTTTGGCTCATTCCTGCCGCTTTTTGAAGCGCAGCACGGATGTGGGGAGAGAAGTTCAATTTTGCGTCGAGAATGATCCCTAGGTACTAAAATTCAGTGACCCAGGGGAAGGGTTGGTCAAAAATGTTGATATTGGGTAAGTTTTCTATACACCTTTGTTTCGTAAAGAGGAGGCTTGCGTTTTTTTATGCATTAACTGATTTTCCAAGCAACGAGCCAGAGCTGAAGCCTTGTGATGTAATTTTGTGATATTTCAATAATTTTGAAATTACAAGTGTGTTGACTAATGATAGCAGTGTCATTCGCATACGTCGCTAAATGGACATTGTCAGCCTTCGGAATGTCGTTAATATATATGTTAAAAAGTCTTGGTCCAAGCAAACTTCCTTGAGGAATTCCACTTTTTACTGGACGAGAGATGGAGAGGCAGTTTTCGACTCTAACTCTAAACTCTCTTGAGTTTAGGTATGAGTGAATAATTTTTAGGATTTGGTCCGAAAATCCAAGTCTCATCGTCTTGGATATTAAGCCATTATGCCAAATTTTGTCAAAGGCTTTGGCTATGTCCTCAAATAGCATACCCGTGGCCTGATGGTTTTGGAAGCCTGTGTGAACTAATTCAATGACTCTGAGTAACTGGGCTACTGTAGAGCACTTAGTTACAAAGCCATGCTGTTCTGGAATAATAATATTCCTGGCTAAACAGTGTTGGTTCAGGTGGTTCAAAATCACGAATTCGTATGCTTTACTCAAGCTACTAAGTAGTGAGATTGGACGATAATTTTGAGAATTAGAGTGATCAGAATTGGGTTTAAGAATGGGGATCACCACGGCCATCCTCCAACTTTTAGGGAAGTAGCAATTTTCGAAAAGCATGTTAAACAGCAAAGCAATGAAAATGATAAATTTAGTGGGAAGATTTTTAGGGATACGATTTGTGATGAGATCAATACCGGGAGATTTGTTTGGTTTGAGATTTTTAATGAATTTCCGTATTTCAGTGAGAGATGTTTATTTGGGATCATATTTTGTAATTCTTCATATTATTAGTAAAGCTGGAAGTCACTGCCCTCACCTACTTTCACTGGCAGATAGCTAATTTTATAAGGAATAACTTAGGCTACTTTTATTATAAAAAAAAAAATAGAGTTCCGCGAAAATAAAATTAAAACCAATGAAATGGTGAACAATATCCGTTTCAAATAGGGATCATTTATTTCAATCGACAGTGTCAAAGGTCATGCATCCCTCTCACCTCTTGCTTGCGGCGGCTTCGTTTCATCCAACCCAGTCCTCACCCAATCGACAGTGTAAAAGGTCACGCGGCCCCCCCCCTATGCTTGCAGATTCGTTTCACCCTACTGTTACTAAGACCTGTTTTGAACTGTTGCACATTCAACGTTTATCACCATTCCAATGATTTCATTCTCTCTCAAAAACACTGAGCAACATCAATTTTTCTATAACATAGACAGCATTTAAACTTAAATCAGGAAGTTTTTGGGTTTTACGTCATTTGACTTCTCACAAGGCTCGCATTTAAATAGAGGTAAGCCAGTTTCATACCTCTATTGTTTAGTATTTCATTGCCAAACACTACACAAAGCAGTCACAATAAATGCTTGTCTTGTAAGAGGCTGCGAATTTCCTTTCGGTGGAAATTCCAAGTGTTCAGAGAGTTTTTAAATAGTTCAGATTAGTAAAATTCTCTGATTATTTAAGTTTAATTGATTATCCTCATAGCTCTTGAGCATGGAAAAATCAGTTGAATAAATTCATTAACTTGGCAATTTGTGCTTGTTTCATGATTTGTGTCATGGCAACTACTATTGTAAGTTCGAGTCACAACCTCTCATATATGAAACCCTCGAAGTTCGATAGTCAGTCTCTGGAAGATCATTACAAGTATGGTATAAATTTGATTATGTGTTAACTTCACTCTCTAAAGAAATAGATTCTCAAAGTGGGCGTTTAGGCTTTCAGGGTAGCAGTAAGAGACCCAGAGAAAATAAGGGTGCTCTTTGAGATGGTACGGAGGAGCTTCCGCAGATTATATATATAAATATATGTAGGTAAAAGGTTAAAGGTTAAATTTGTAAAAGGTTAAATCATATCCCTTTACCGAGGTCGGCAATTCTAATCAAAACAGTATTCCACATCAACGCCATCTAGCGTCCCTTTTAAAACGCCGACGTCAACCTTTTTCGGCAGAGGCCCACTAACACTCGTCAGAGAAACATCGTATTTCGCGCGTCAGCGCCGTTCTTCCGTGCCAGGCGGTAAGTCTTAATAGCACCATAATGAGTTCTATTTAATCTCAATTGACTCCTTAAAGTAATGTGATCTAACTTTCCTATTCTTTTGAAATATTCCCCATGTAAATACTCCCCTATAATTCAGAATAAATTATTTAGTTTTCAACCAGTTTCTTTCTTAAACTATGTTGTCTATTTTATTTCAAAATTAACTAACACACCCTAAAAACCCCTAGACACCACGCCAATAAAAACCCCGCTGTCTGAAGGATCCGACCTTTTGGAAGATTTCGGTTGGATTCCCACACATATATATATTTATAACCAAATATAGTCTAAAAAAAAATTTTTTTTTTAAGTATGTGTGCTTATGACCACACGATAGAAGTGATAACTTCAAAGTTTGTAATGTTATTTCAGGGATTAGTTCGATGAATAAAAAATCAAGGGGATATTAGTATTGCCTTATAAAATTATTTATTCATAAGTCTGTACTCATGAAGTAATATTTTTGTGCGAAATATACAATCATATTTGTAAATTAATCGTATTCTAAGAAGGGTACAATAAGTTTATGGTAGCTGAAATAAGTTATAAATACTTTCAAATTTTATTTAAATCAGAATTTCAACTTATTAAAATTTTATTTAAATATCTATAAAAAAAACTCCGTCAAGCATTGTTCCATACTTCCTCCTGCTTTCGTTTGGATCATTTGACATAATTAAATTGAATTTTGATTTTAAAAAAATCAACTAAAAGTTTTGATTTGTCTTTTGAAAAATCTACTTTAAAATTCCCACTTAAAACCATAGGTAATTTGTTTAGAAGACCCAATCTGGCTTTGGGAATTTTGATTGTAATTTAACAATATTCAATTCTATCCATGAATTAATTTAAGCAAAGGGATAGTAAGACAGGTAGTTGATTTGGAAAAGAGGAATCTATGTCAAAACCTTTAAAAAGGGATTTATTCAGAGAGTGGCGCACACAAGGGGGGAGTCCTAGGGGTCTGAACCCCTCAAAAAAACCATGATTTTTTTTCCGATTGATTATAATTCTAAGTATATAGTACGTAAAATTTAATTATTTGTTATTAATGATTAATTTTATTAATTAAAGCCAATTACTTTTTCAAAAATTAGTTTTTTACTGTTTTTTCCCCCGAAAATCAACAAATTCAAAAGGATCATGATACAAGAATGTGGACTTTGCTTTGCTTTCTGGTTTCTACGCTTAAATTTTCTTTTAAAATTAAAGCCACGATCTGGTTTAATGAGAGCCACTATCATAAACCCCCATTTACATCTCATGGACGCCCAAATTATTTTTTCGCATATGTGGACCCTTTGCAAGTCATGATAGACCCCTGGAGGTCCATATAGACCACTTTGGGAATCACTGCTCTAAAGCAACACGACGGCTGTTAGCGATGAACTTTTTATTTTAAACCTCAATCAAGTCATGAGGGCGACACTTGTGTGAGTTGGTAAAATCCTCACCATACCACATATTGACCATATTACTTTAGTTAACAATCTTTTAGTCGGTTGAAATCACGTGCAGGGGTTCCTTGAAGCGACATACAAGGCGCGTCCGGAAACTAAATGCCGTTTTGGAAAAACTCGCATAAAAAAACCTTTTTTTTAAAAAAACAAACAAGATTTATTTTTTACATGAAAGAGCATGTTGGAAATTATTTCTCTACTTGATTGCCATCATTGTTGAGACATTAGTCATATCTAGAAACCAATTTGTCCATGCTCTCTTCATTTTTTCAATTTTCCTCCATTTTTTTCATTCATTTTGTTTTCAATTTGTCCATGCTGCCGCCAGTGAAAAAAGCCATGGATGAACAGCTCTTTGTCGAAACTCTCATTACAAAGCAATTTTATTCTGAACCGCTTGTGTTTTCACGAATTTTCTCATTCACTTTTTCATCCAAATTATCATTTGATAAAAGAAGGCTGTACACTCCATACTTTGTCATGAACACTGGTGAGCTCATCATTGAATTGACAGATCTACTTTCTCCCCATTTCATAACTCATTACATTTTCACCATAAGCCTCTACGAATTGACGATGAATTTCAACTGATTTAACATTCTTTACTCTCAAAAAACATTACAGAACGCACTTCACTGCCGTTGGGATCAGCAGTAGTCTTAAACATTTTGAACGCTCACTAACACATGTAAAATTAACGCAGTCTAGCAAAAAGGGCGTTCTGTTCTGTTAATCAACCAGAGACATGTGTGCTTACTTAATTCTCTTATTACTAACTTCTCTTACTATTACATTCTCTTTTACAGTCTACAATGAGAAAATATGTATTTACCATTGCATGATATTCAACTAATTTCCTAAGCTATATTTTTTGTTTGAGTGACTTGAATGGATTTAGCAACAATGTGGGGAATCGATGATACTGATTCTCATGGATGACAAATAAAACAATTTCGGATTGCTGTCTCTGTCTTTTCAGTAATGAGGAAAAAATACCGCCTTGTCAAAAGTGCAGCAGGGCGTTTTCTAATAGTTATAATTTAATAAGGCATATACTAACTCAAACGTACGAAAAGCTTTATATTTGTAAAATCTGCAAAAAGTCTTTTTTCCAGACTGCGGGTTTGAAAATTCATTTCATCGTACAAGCTAAGGAAAGAGTTTTCTTTGTGCTCAAGCTAGCAATTTGACACAACATTTGCGTATTCATGCCAACGGAAAAGTCTTTTGTTTGAAAAATCTGCATAAAGGCTTTCGCCCAATCTGAAATCTTGAAAAATCATTCCCTTATGCACACGAAGAAAATAGCTTTTGCTTGTGAAATCTGCAACAAGTACTCTACAAAAAGTAATTTGATAGTTCATTTGCGTGTTCGTACCAATAAGAAATGTTATGTTTGTGAAATCTGAAAAGGCTTTCTTCCGGATTAATCTTTTGAAAAATCATTTACCTATTGAAAAAACCTTTTGTTTGTGAAATCTGCAACAAGGCGTTCTATTTAAAAAGTAGTTTGTGAGTTCATTTGCTTGTTCATACCAACGAAAAATCTCATATTTGTGAAATCTGTAAAAAGGTATCCTGTAAAAACAATAGTTCGAGTCTTCATTTGCGTATCTCCTGGGGTGCCCCCCCCCCCCCCTGCTTTTAGGGCACTTTTGTGCTTTTCATAAGGACGAATATCTTATGCTTGTAATTTTATAAGAATAGTTTTCTCATTTTGGTGATCTAAGAAATTATTTCATAAAATCAATCAGAAAAGTCAAAGTGCATCCTTAAAATTTTCTTTTTTATGTGATAATAAAAATTAAAGAGCTTTTGTGTTTTTCAATTCCCACTATTAGCTTATTCTCTCTATATATTTATTTATTTATTTATGCAGGTTTGCTTTTTTACTCTGTGCTTTAAGAGACGTTTGCAGCTCTTCAGACTTCTCCCTCTTTGAATTATTAAAAAAATTAACTACGTTTAATAAAAAAAAAAGCCCCCCCCCCCCTTTTTTTTTTTCTTTTATAAATATGTATTGAAAATTTTCTGTATTTATTTATATATTTAAACATTAGACTGGCTTAAGACAATTACTCGTAAAGTAAGTTGTTTCCCGTTAACAAAGTTTTTAGAAAATCAGAGAAAATATTCGGATTATTCCTGAAGCAGGCAAAGTTCGTTTTATTGATAAAAATACCGCCTTGGGAAATAGTTCCTTGGAGTGGTTCCGGCAATGTCCCACAACAGAAACGACAGAAACACATTCCTTATTTTATGACCAGCTTAAGGGCTAATAAAAAGAGGGTTGAAATGACCCTTCAGAAAATCACTCTTTTTCAAAGAGAGAGAGAGAGAGTTGATGCAATTTTAAATCAGCACACACATATTTCCTTCAATTGTTCTTCATTCCTTTAAAACTGCAAACAGTAATTATGACTTTACTTTTGATCTATTTTGTATTTTCCCTTGAGACTTAAAAAATGTACAAATATTTTTATCATATTAAGATCAAAATATACGTCTAATATTTGCTTTCCTGTTCAGCTTAATAAAATCTATTTAAAAAAGTAATTTTTTTTTTTTTTTTTGTTAATTTTCCATGTAACCTCAACTAATTTTAACACTCTTTCGCCTATATTTATGTATGTATTTCAATGGCCTTTTATAATACTTTTATGTTGATTAATATGCATCAATACTTGTTTCCTTTGCTTGAATACATCTTCTAAAAACACATTTTCTATGCAAGAACTGTTGTATAAAGATTAATTATTAGCGTCAATATGAAATTCCAGAATATAGTACTTTAGGAGTACTGCTATGGAAGTTTTTTCACGAGACTTCAAAGTTTAATTCTTAGTATTGATATTTTGATACTGATCGCACTTGCACACACATCGAGCTGTAGAAATAAAGAAAAATTTCTGCAATATTTCTTTATTTTTTATGGAATGGAAAATATTAATGCCTGTAAAACTTTATTTGAATAATATAAAAAATATTAATTGGAGCTTGACAGTCTTGAACGCGACTGTTGCTGGGATGGGAGACCTTTTCACCTGAAACATATATCAAGTACGTGTCTGACACTTTCGGTATCTTGTTTCACTAACAACTGGTTCTTGTTTCTTGAAATCCTATCGATCCCCGTTTTATAGAATCGCATTCACTTTTCTTTAGAAAAAATAATAAAAATAAATACAATAAAATATTCTTGATTAAAATGACACTACAGAAAAAAAAAGATTTCAGAAACAGAAAGATTAACGTTCATAATAAATAAGGAAACAAAAATTGATTGTAAATTAATGTTTATAATATGTGTAAATGATAGAAAGGCTGGTTAATGTGTAATTTTTTCGCCTTAATTTTGTAGAATTATTCTTTGTTGAAAATTTCATTTATGTTTTATACAACTTAAAATCAGTGGCGCAACAGCCCATGAGGGCCAGGGCATACTGTGCCCATCCCAGTATACGTGACCACTGGGCGCTGAGGTGCATGAGCAGATGTCCCGATCAGGCGGTCAGTCTGAAGCGAGACTCCCAATGTTTAAATCCCCAAGGAAGCTTGGTATTTATTTATCGACCCATTGCAATAGGGATGCAAGTCTGAGTTGACCTTGCCCCGCCAGGGAATTTTATACAACTTAATGGGACTTATATTTACAAAATTCGTCATATTCTGAATATAATACTGTTAATGTGTCTTGTGCCACCCATCCGGTATAGTGGTTAGTGACGCTGACTGTGGTGCCTTAGGGCCTGGGTTCGAATCCCGGAGAAGGCATGGATGTTTATAAATGTATAATGCCTTCGCGGCATCGGGGTATTCTAAATAGCCGTCGAGCCGCAAGTCCTCTCGTAAGGTTGGTGGAAGAGGAAGAGAGGTGGGAGGCCCCTGACCCTCCCCAGGGTGTTCTGCCTCAAAATTGGGCTGGAACCGACCAAAATAGTGCTGTCACCTGCATGGTGCTCAAAGCTAAGGCTAACGACAAGCGTAAAAGTCTAGCCCTTCGCCGCGAGGAATTTCGTGGACCTTGATCGGATGTGACTGTCGATCAGGTGTGTGTGGCATAAGTAACAACAACATGTGTCTTGTATCATACAAAAATTACGAGGTCCATCACCAAAAGAATTTGGGTTGCTGAATAGATCGCCTTTAATATTCACTCACTCACTCATTTGTATCATAAAGTTTAAAAAATTCAAATTTATCGTAATCAGATTATTCATCGAACATTTGGTTATGCTGAAATACACACATTCGTGTTAAAATTATTCTTATTTTTTGAGAAATATATTACTCTGGAATACCTTACCCATATCGTAAAATATTTTAAATTTACTTCAAACAAAATAATTTTTTTTTTCATTTTTGAGATTTTTTTAATTTATTGTACCCAATATCTTACTTTTTCATAGTTGTACAGTATTATTGAAAAAAAAAAAAACAGCTGATGTACAACAATTCTTTGAACATGTACATACAATCTTATTATCTTAAATATAATATATTTTACAAAAAGTGAAAAAAAATTACAAAAAATTGTTAATGTACTTTATGTACGTTATGGAACAGTACGTGATAAATTTTTACGAAAAAAGAAATTCATGTCAAGCATTATATCTGTACTAGCTGCATGTCCCGACGTTGTGCACTGACTTTCTCTACTTTTATAAATTTTCCCTTACCTTCACAAAATCAGCACTTCTAATATTCTTTTTCAAAATGACCCCTTCCCCCTCTGCTTTGCCCGGCGTTGCTCGGGCTTTTACTGAGTGTATAACTTAAAATTCCCTGTTTCGAAATTTTTTCGCATTTTTTCTTTGTCAGACAGGTTTATTTCCACACGGCGTTGCGCGAACATTTTTAAATGCATAACATATTGTCATGGAAATTCCCCTTCCCCTCTCGCTATCAGCCGTTCCTGGTATGTGTGTGTGATTTCTATATTAACGCCATTACAAAATTTACTTGGTAATTCCCCACAATTAATTATTCAGCCCTTTTAAAATTTTGGCTACCGCTGAAGACCCGCTGTTGAATCTGTCGAGAGTTAAAACATCCTAGCGTTGGTGTGGTATTGTAAATAAGAGAGATGAGTGCCAGCTCAAGTCTCATCCTCGTCACTTGATAAGGGTTCAAAATGTCGAGGTGAGTCGCCAAAAGCTCTCGATTAAGTGAACAGTAGGACTTAAATATTCACTCACTCACTTAGCAATTTTTTAGGCTCCGGAAACGAAAATGTACCGTTTTAAAAATAGTTGTATGTTGAAAAAAATAGAAATTTTTATAATTACAAAATATCACAACTACATTAAATGTTGAATTAAAATTGTGAGCATTTTTTGAAATGTTCGATACACGGAAAAGATGTTTCATGCAATTATTTTTATAAATGAAGTTATAAAAAATTTCAATTTGATTAATAGTTATTAAATATTTGAAATTTGAGTATTTTTTAAAAATTCGTAAAAAATTTTTCGGCATTTTATTTTATAAATCACTAACTCTAAAAGATAAGAGTATGAGTTAAAACATAAAATATGTAAAGTATCGTTGTTTTGTAAAAAATATAAAAAAATACTGTATTGTGACGAGATAAATTATCTTTCCAATTATAAAATTGCTGGCGAGCTTATTAAATGCGCGAATAAAATTTTGAGTATTTTTTAAAAAAATCATAAAATTAAAGCGATGATGTTGTTTCGATCCCGGGTACAAACGTAGGGAATCGAGCGCTATAACTCATCGCTCCGCGAAATCTTTAGGGAAAAGGAGTGAAAAGACCTTTAAAATAAAAGGAAGAGATATTCAATTTCGCCAAATCTGGTGACTTTCAATATTTATAGGCACATATTCTTTTCTAGTGTAACCTTTCATCAAGCGTGGAGTGCAAAGAGGAAAAGGTACTCCTTTGGCGCCAAACAGGTTTTCGCTGCCAAACCCTTGGCTATTGTAAAATTGCGTAATTTGTTCAAGTTTTAATTTTTTTTTTTCAGTATTCATTTTTAAATTAATGCCTTCAAACTTAATATATCACAATTGCAAACAACGGTAATTTTTAAACGAAAATGTAACAAAAATAATGCTTAAATATTTCTTGCAAAAAGGGGAAAAAATGAAAAATACAATTTTTTTTTAACAAAAACGAAATTTTTAAGTAATTTTTTCAATCTTTGTACAGATTACGGATGATATCATTCTACACACGGAAAAAAGTTTCCTGAGATTATTTTTATAAATAAAGAAGTTATTAAGTATTTAAATAAAATTTTGAGTATTTTTTGAAAAATCGTAAAAAAAAAGTTTTTGACATTTTATTTTTTAAATGACTGATTCTAAAAGAGAAAAGCATGAACTTTTTTAATGTGGAATATCACTTCACTAACGCGAAAGAAAATGCAAACGGAACGATTTAGAAATCATTTTCATAAAAACGCATCGATTTTGACTCATTTTAGAAAAAATCGTAAAAAATAGAAATTATCATTATTTTGCAAAATAAATTATACTTTATCGTGGCGAAGTAAATGATCTTTCCGGTTCTGTAATTATTTTTTGTCTGAGTCTCATAAGAAAAATTAGATCCTGTTTTAAAAACATCGGGATAAAAAAAAACGTCGAAAAATTGGAACTTCGCTACACGGCGGTAAAAAATGCACATGGGGTAAAATAATTATACGTTTTAAGGTTTTTAATTTGTATCTTTTTAACTAATTGTGCAATATTGGAATATAAATGATGAAAATGGGGGGGGGGGGTTCATTGGATCATTCCCGATCATTTGGTAACTTCGGCGAGTTTCTTCGTCGTGTGCTTCGTGAGAAGATAGATACACGTGGATGGTCAGATAGATGGATAGATACGTTTGTTTACCTAGGAATCTTAATGATGTAAACAATATATTTTTTTTTTAAGAAAAAATGTTGAATAACAATTCTTAAACAATGATACAATCTTTTGTAAGGTGTGAATACGATGCAACTTTTTAAACACACAAAGATCAAAAAATATTCCTGTATAAGTATTATTGCATAAATTTTCATTAAATTTGAAAATGTTTTATGTATAAACCTACAAACATTGTCAAACAATTTAACCAAATTACAAAGAAATTATAAAATTAAAATTTTAGATATTCCTCTAACAATCATACTGAAGGGGAATTTAATGAATAACAATAAGAAAAAAAATTATTATTATTATTTTGAAATATTCATAGTAAAATCAGGTTGTTTTTTAATTATCAATAATTTTTTCGTGAATATTAATTTAATGGAAGAAAATTTGCTAGAGAGAGAGAGAGAGTTGATAGAAGAGTAACTGAGTACCTGTAACAATATGCATTTTGTACAGTTTAAATTAGTATATAAGTACTTGTATTGAGTTATGTGTGCGTGTGAAATAAAAAACAGTAGGTCAGCATCATAGACTAGAGAAGAGAGGTTCTTAAACTTGTCATGTTTTTCAATTTTAGGTAGACTCTTGCTTACTTAATATTGAATTTTTGCAAATTCATGAACTTCAAATATGTTTTTGACAGCTGGTACATTGTGATAAATCGCTGCTAATTTAAAAACATTTACGTTTCTATCTGTAGTGATGTGTAGTGTAAAAAACTTTAAAAAATACATGGCAATTTTAAACGTTTATTAAATTCCAATTAAAATTTAGTACCTATTACACAGAATAAGAGAGTAATAACAAATGCTTTTATGACGCTTTAGTAACAAATTTTTAATATTTAGCATAAATTTAGTTAAGTTTGATCTTAAATCTCCTCGGTTAGTAATATCCAGTCTATTTTTTTTTTCTTCGTTTGGAGATTATCAATAACTATTAAACACATTTTTACTTCCAAAAGCAATTAAAAACTTTCTCACGATATCCTATAATACGGGATAAGTAACAGGTATGTCTTTTTAAATGCACTTTCTATATTAAACATCAAAATAAAAATTGCAAAAAAATTGTAATTTTTCTGAAATAATTAATGCATTATCAAAACCCAAATCCCGAACTTAGATAAATCTGCTTTAGTAATACTACTAGTTCGTGTTTGTATTATTATTATTTTTTTAACTTTACAAAACATTTAGGGTTTTAAATGGTTTCTTAGTCCCGGACATCTTTGTAGAGAAGGTCGGCTCAACGAATTGGCAGCGTATTTGAGTTGAGGTATCCGACCAGATTGAAAAGACTTTTTTCAGGTGTTAGATGTTAGGGCCATTAGAAAAAAAGAAAAATAAGTATTGAGGAAGAAGAAAGAATAATATATAAAACTGGAGAATTTCAAGTTGTTTTTCTAATATTTACTTCATATAAAAATACTTTTAAATGATAATTCTTTGAAGAATGAAATTTTCGTGATGATTTGTGCACCAAAAAGTAGGATAGCACTAAGACAATCTAATAAAATTCAATGAAATTTTTAATGTAACGAACCCTTTAGAGTGTAACAAATCACAGGTTTTAAGACAGTTACATTTAATCTCATTTTACAGCCATTTTTAATGTAGGACATAAGGTAACTTTGACAAAAAAATTATTAACATCGATTTGAATGTTTATAAAATAACTATTTCTTGAAATATTTTTTTACCCTGAGGTTTGCGACACTTCATATATTTCAAGAGGTATATTAATGAAATTAAAATTACATTAAATCGAATCAGTGGCACACACAAGAATTTTTCAAGGAGGATTGATTATAATGATATCATTAATGATTTTGCAATGATGAAAGCTCGAAGAAAACCTTTGTTGCACTGATACAATGACCGTGACTCAACTGTCAGGATGTTTAAAAGTAAGCGATAGTAAGATAATTAACAAGTTGCATGATATATAAACAAATTAAAAAGCTGATAATTAATAAGTTGATTCAATGATGCATACTCTATACTGTAATTTCATACGATTTTATTAATTTACTGTAGTTATTTACAAAAGGATGGGGGGGGGGGGGCGGAAACATATTGGTAAAAATGTAACAAATGAGGGGGAACATTTACAAAAAGTTGATTAATAAGAGCGGGTGGGGTACGGGGGAACGGGGGTGGCAC
>BMAV01020829.1:134965-149549 GCA_019973955.1 Trichonephila inaurata madagascariensis
CCCCCCCCCCCCCCCCCCCCCCCCCCCCCGAAACCTTAAGGTAAGAAATGAACAAGAGTGGCTGAACCATGTCACTCTCTTTCCTTAAGAAGGCCGGTTGCTAGTCTGGGATACGGCGGGTCCATAGGGGATGAATAATGGAAGAACACTTCATTAAGAAGACAAAAAAAAAGGAAAAGAATAAGATATTTGAGGAAGAATCCCTCCCGCGCGAACCAAAACTGGCAGGGTAAAAACTAAAGGAGGAGGAAGGGGGTCGAAATAGTGGAAAAGGGTGACAATTTGAAGTGCCTAGGGCGCAAGGGAGGTTAAAAACGGCCCTGGGTGCAGGATTGCTCGTTTTTTTGGAAGGAGGGGGTGACTATTCTGGGATACAGAACTGTCCTGCATGTTGAAATTGGAACCATATAGGCCAAATCTGTCGGGACGTTATTCTGCAACAACATATACGTATGTTTCGAGGCACCATGGACGCAGAATTTGTGTTTATGGATGACAACCCTCGTCCTCACCGTGCCGAAGGATATCACCTATACAGACTGGCTAGCACTCTCACCGGACTTGAATCCAGTAGAGCATGTGCGGGATATACTTGGCCGACGAGTTACAAAACATCAACCACTTCCTATATGTCTGCCGGAACTTTGAAGAGCATTGCTTGATGAGTGGTGTAATATTCCCTTGAATCAGATTGATAGTTTGATACTCAGCATGTCTAGGTGTTGTACGGACTATATTGCATCGTCTGGAAGACATACTGTGTATTAACCATTATATAAGGTATGTATTTTTTTTTTTTTTTTTTTGTTATTTGTTATTTGCTCCAGGAAGCTAAAATTGCACTTTTTATTAATGATATCAAACAAATAGCATACTTTTTACTCTTTACCTTATCTTTATAAAAAGGCTTAAAAGTAAGTCACATTTGTTTTGCTTCTGATTTTTTCTTTGCCGTAACTTGCATTACCCTTAATTTATCGACATAAATGTAGTTGTAAAAAGCGAAATTTTCAATTGGAGGTGCTTTCAAAAACGGTAATAAAAACAGTGGCGTAAAGTGCACCTTCGTAACCCCAGGGGGGGGGGTGAAGAGTTCTAGGGTGTCCAAAGTCTGACTGACACCAAGTGTATAGCCTTTATAAGATCCTGCTTGGAGAACAAAACCTGACTTAGTAGGGCGGGGCATTAATATTCTCTGTTAAGCCACTGAATTGAAATGTTGCATATTTTGTAAGAATACAGATGTTTCTTCACATTTTAGTAACCAGTGGAAATTATGCGAGGGATAGAACACTTTTAAAAATGAAAAAATAGAGTTACATGATTAAAGAGAAAAAATCACCATTAAAAAAAGCATCTGTCCCAAAGATACATACGAAAATACGCTCAGATTTAACTCTGTTTTATTCTAATCGAAATGCCGAATGTAATTTTGTAGATTTCGATGTTTAATACATTCAAACCCGCAGAAAGGTAGATTCACTGATAAAATATGATTATGGAAAGACTTTCTGATTAATATGTATACAACAAATGTGAACATACGTATTGAAAGTAAGCATTGAACTTATAAAATTATAAGAAATAAAAACACGTTTCTTAACATCGTTATCAGATTTAACAAAAATCAAAATGTTTGGTTTTATCCTAAAGAGAAACATAATTTTTACGTAGCTTACGCTGTATTTTTTTATTAATTGTAATTATTTGAAAAGTTACTAAGATTGTTAATTAAAAATCAAATTTCATGACCCAAACACAAATAATTTAGCCTTATGTGTTGCCATGAAGAAAGGAGTATTATACTTCCGCAAAAAGCGGCTCCTTTCTTCTGTTTCACTTTTAAATAGAATTGGAAAAATTTTTTTGATTCTTTGAATTATGCCTTTTGTTTTTTAGTAGTTTACCTAGACATATCTACAGTTATGTGTCAAAAAATTATATCACCCGGCCTGTAAATAAATTTAATGTTTTGTTTGAGTGAAAGGTGATGCAGCGAAGCTTACCCTGAAAAAAAAAAAAATATTTTTCCTTAGATTTTGCGTTCATCTGACAGGTGAATTCTTTTTATTATTTTTTGAGTGCTTTTCAATTATCTTGATGCAAAGTGTAAACTATTTCCTTGAAAAAATTATGCGTATCTCTTTTACAATTGGCTTTCATTCTGAAACAGAAAGCGAGATATGATTTTGAAAAATGTATTGCTTTAAAAAAAAGTCAAACTTCTGCTTGTTTTCATAAATTGTTAATTTGCTAAAATAAATAATTTATAATTTTGATTTAGCAGAAATTTCATATATAAATAGAATTCTACAAAACTTCCAGTTAAAAAACTTGGTGGAGTTCTAAACTTAATTTAATGTCTTTTATTTCACTCCAAATATAAGACTATTGTAAAGGTTTCTAATAAAATACATTTTAATTCATGTGTTAAAAATATCCAATAATACTTTTTAAAGATTTAATTTTACCATATTATATAGATATATACATCGGTGAAAGTTTTTTTTCTAAATTTTTATTGTATTGATTCTTAACAGTACACATTGTATTAAAGCTTTGCTTAAAATGCAGATTATAATTGGAAGAAAGTACTATAATTGTACTGATAGTAATACTCTTAAAAATATATAGTATTTTGTGGAAAGTTGACTTTTTTGAAAAATGTTTAAATGTATTCTTTTATTTTTCCATTTATATATATATAGAGAGAGAGAGACCTGGTAAATGTTTCAATAAAAGTTCAAATATTATAATGCATGATCCAAATGAGAAATGTAAATTTTTAAAAACCTAAATGTAGGTAATGCTTAAGCCAACTTTCATCCATAATTAGATGATTGAAAATCATTAACAATTTGCCTGGTATTATTTAAAATGATTGATACATTGAAAAAGAGGGCACTTTATTTTACTAGTTGATAATAACATGAAATTGAATGTATGTTTTTTTTTTTTCCATTTTTGAGTAAATTAAATTATTTATTCAAAATTTATTAGTTATTTGACTTGGCATGTTACATCATTGTTTAAATTATATTTTGGATTTAAGAGAGAGAGAGTGTGTGTTAAAAGTCTTTACTATATATAATACATTTACTGAAACTTTTCTTGCTATGATATCATATATATATGTTTTTTCCCATTTGATTATTCATACGAAAAATGATAATAAAGATGTATTTTAAAAATATTTAAATTTATAATTTATAAGATATAATTTTATAAGTATTTTATGAAACCGATGTATTACCATTATGAATTTTAGTGATTAATCTATTCATAATGTATTTCTATTATGATATATAAACAAAAACTTAAGTAGAATGTATAAAGTAAAGAAAAAAAAATCCAGTGTTAATTGAGTCTGGATGATGGTTTGCCCCTTGAAGCAATTTTTGACAATTCTTTATGACAGATTTTTTTGAAATTCCGTGTTGTATTATATTATGTTTTAACTCTGCTACTGATAGTTTATTCTTCATTTAGTGTTTAGGAGAACCTTACATAATTTTACTATCACTAAATTATATATTCCTAAATTATTCGTTTGTTCTTTGTTTATAATTTCGACTCAAGTGTAGTATAGAAGGGCCACTCTTTGGATTTAGCGATTTTTCTTCGGATTTGGTGATATTAAAGCTGACCCATAATAAATAGTTCAGAATAAAGTACCTGGGGGACCGCTTTTAGTCGCCAAAATAAAGGACTTCACTAAGTGCCACCCCACCCCCCTATACTACACTTAAACCATAATTTCAAATGAATCATTGTAAAAAGTGCTTCTTCAACAATGTAATTTAATATTTTTGTAGCATTGTTTTTTTCTATCATCTTCAGTTCTTTTCGGTATGCATTTGGATCAAGCTGAATCAATTTATCTTTTTTTTAGTATAGTTTTGGACTTAAGTTAGAGTATGGTCTTATTCACACACACAGTTTAACACTATCTGATGTATGTTCTTGATGACAGGATTTTATGAAATGCTTAGCAGTGGATTTTCAGTGATGGATTCTTGAGCAATAAATGAGTTATATAGGTCTCTTTCTGATTAATTGTTGTTGTAATATTGTCATTTCTTTACTTTAGATCAAAAAACATTTTGTATTATTTATTAACATATTACTTTACATATCATTACTTTTCTGGTATTTATTAACATATCATTACTTTTCTGGTATAATTTATATTCATATTAATTTCATTCATTTCCATTCATCTTTTCACCATATTCATTTTCTATTTTAGTGTAAAATTTATATTTCTACTGTGAAACATACTGTCTTTTAGAGTTTAAATTTACGAAATTTATTTAAAAGATTAAAGATTGGGCTTTTTTTTTTAATTTAAAAAAACTATTTTTTTAGCCATGTTATCTTGATCTAGATGATTTATTGAAAAAATATTATGCTTGCTAGATGGATTTTGGATCTTTATTTTAAAGAATTTAACCCTATGCAAAGAACTGGTACTTGGATTAGTTCTTTAAAAGAAGTAAATTGAATTTCCCCTTTGTTGAAATATGTACATGTAAACATCTGTAGTTTTCAAAGTAGCACAAGAGTTTTTTCAGAAGTTTCAACGCTGTTGAAGGCCAGGTGAAGCTCTCAGAAATATAAGGATAACACTAATTCTATTGACATTTTTTAAAATAAGTGTTTGCAATAATTTGTATAAATTCTGTACTTTCAGTTTATTCCTTAATTCATAATTAATAATGTATCATAATTATGCTAAGTATTAAGATGAATCTGCTACTTAATAGTTTTCAGTAATATTTTTAAACAACAAATATTGATTTGTAGATATGTAATAATTGAATAAAGATAAAATTTTTTAGTTCTATATTTATCCAAATGAAAAACTAATAATTTCAATATTTTTTTGCATGTAATTTCTTTTTGGTTTTGTACTTTAAATATTAAAAATACCTTGAACAATCTGAAATGGGTAAAAAGGGTAAAACAATTCCAGACATGAAACATTTGAATCCAAGAAAGTCATTTGTAGGTATCAGCCTTCAAAAATTATCTGTTGTTGAAAATAGTTATTTACTATAGTAACTAAATTTTTATTCTTGTTGACTTGAAAACATTAAGTATAATTAAAAAACCATTGATTTTTACTTTCTGTTGCCAGATCTAATGTAACTCTTAAAGGTCCACCAAAAGTCTAATACGTTAGTTGTTTAAATCATCGTAAGGATAAATGGTTATTTGTTTCAAATTTATGTGTGTGTGTATGTTCATACGTATAATTATCTAGAGATCCTCAAACACTAGGATAAATGTGATTTTAAGTATTTTACCTATCGAGTCTTCATGTTTGCATAATATTTAATGTTGGAGATGAATGTTTCAGGAAAGTTGTTGTTTTTATTTCATTAAAGTTAAACATCATACAGGATGACTGCTAATAGCTCTTGTGTAGTTTCTAGTGTGACATTAAAAATTCTACTATCATGAATATATTTGGAATAACATACACACTAAAATTATATTGAAAAATTTCTGCAAAAATTCTTATTTTATAAAATAAATTTTATTAATGTAACAAATTACATTTTCTTTTTGTAAATATGTCTGATGTTGGAAACAAGTTAATTCGTAAACAACTGATCTGTTGTCAATTTATCGTCAGAAATTGGTTGATGTTGAATAAGTGCTCTTTGTTCTCATATTTTTTGAACAGTCATTTATAATGAATAATCTATGTATTTCACAATCAACGATTATTTCCTTTTCCCCATTTAACTCATCGAGAAATTACATTGCATTTCCATTCATATATAGTTCAAATGTCATAAAATTATAAGCATTTTCACATTTAAAAAAAAAATTGCCTTTTATTCTTTAAACTTAGTTCATAAAAAGAGGAAAATGTCATTTTTGAGAATAAAGATATAATATCTGTATAATTTTGAGACTTGCAAAGCATTATCCTCTTCTGTAGTAATAAATTGAAAAATTAAATTAAAAAATGAAGTTTTTATATTAAATGTTTCTTATCTAAAGCAATCTATTGTGATTGATATCCATACAGTAACTTACCCAAAAGCCGTTACAAAGGTTCTAAGCCGTGGTATTTGATCAGTTCATTTAGTGATAAGCATAAACAAGTGTTAATGGTGTAGAGAATATGTCTACTTTATTTTTGTAGAGACATGGCTTTGAGTTCTGATGATTCCAAAGATCTATCATGTAGAAGAGTTGATGTGTTTGTTAAACTTATAGACTCAATGGGGTGTAGAATTTTGAAAGTCGGATACCAAATCAGATGTCATCCTCGTCACTTGATCATGGTTCAAAATTCAAAAAAAAAAAAAAAAAACACCCATCAACACTAGCCTTTTTGTTGCTTTACAATGCTGTTACTGAACAATCAACAAACAGTTTTATTTCATAAAATTTAACAAAGTATTATACCTTATTAATTAAAACCAACTTTTCAACTGGTGTTATTTAATTAATTATAATTTAGAATATATATATATATTTTAATTATTATTAATAATATGCAATTAATATTACTTTTATCTAAGATTTGAGTTTTATTAAATACTCACCAGGTTAAACAATCTGTGGCAAGGGTAGGCTGGCTTGAAAGTCTGTGTGTGGTATTTGGAAGCTATAAATGCCATTTAAGTATTCAGCTTTGTCATTAGACCAGTATTTCAAATTGTAAGGCAGAATAACTGTCTTTTTGACTTTAAGTTACATGTTCATTGAAACCCACAACATTTAAAATCAAAACCTGGCATTCTTTTTTTCCCATATGTTTTCACTTTTGTATAGCATACCACAAACCATGTACTCATTGAAATCTATATATATATATATATATATATATATATAAAAGAGACTCACTCATTCATTCACTCACTCATCACGATATTTTAGGAACTATTAGACCTATACATTGAAATTTAGCTGGCATATTCCTTTCATGGAGTAGAAATTTGCTAAGAAATCGAAAATCCGACCCCCTCCCCCAAGGAGGGTTACGAGGGGAAGAACTGGAATAATTATACTCGAATAAATATATTCCTTTTTTGAACTGTTAGACCTCCAGACTCTATATTTGGTAGACAGGTTTAACCCCTAAGGAGGGGGGGGGGAATGTCTCCAGGGGTTAAGAGACGTTCTAGAAAAATATATTACCATTTTGGAACTATAAGACCGACAGACATGAAATTTGGCTGACATGTTCGTTTCATTGAATAGAGTTTCATTATAAAAAGAGTTTTGGGAAAATCGCGATCCACAAGGGAGGTTGCGAAGGTTGAGGGGCGTGATAGACAATTATTTCCGGATTTGAACTTTGAGAACTGCAGATCTGAAATTTGGTGGGCAGGTTCTTTTCATAAAGTAAAGATCTGCTACATGAGTTGTTTTGTGAAAATTGAACGATATGGGGGTGCTGCTAAGGGTGAAGGGGCGTTGGAAATAAATATATTCCCGTTTTTGAATTATTAGACCTACAGCCTGGAAATTTGGTAGGCTTGTTCCTTTCATGGACTAGAGTTCATCTAAGAACGGTCTTTGTGAAAATTATCCCCCAAAAAGTGTTGGGGGAGGGGGTTGAGAATTGTTAAGGACGTTACAGATTAGAACTCCTGTTTTTGAACACAGTTAGACGCACGTGCTTAAAATTTGGCAAGCATGTTTCATTTGTTGAATAGAGATCCGCTAAGAACGGACTTTATAGAAATCGACTCTTGGGAGGGGGTGAATACTGGGACGTATTTTTAAAAATTTTATTCTCTTTTTTTTTTCAACTACTAAACCGAAATTCGGTATGGCATTTTTCAATTCTTGGATGCTAAGAACGGGTTGCAGGGAAATACACTCTAAAAGTGGTTTTCAGGGCTTATTGATAAAAAAAAAATTTCGTTTTTGAACTATTAGATTCAGACTTCAAATTTTACAAGTATGTTTAATTTGATAAGTAGAGATCACTGGCGTAGCTAGCTCTGAGGGGGCCCTGTATCAAAATTCCTTTGGGACCCCTTTTTTAGATACAGAAGCCCTGTTAGTGGGATTGTAGTTACATATGTTGGGGCCCCTGTAGCTTGGGGGCCCCGTATCGTTGATACGGCGGTAGCTACGCCCCTGGTAGAGATCCACTAAAAGTAGATTTTGCGAAAATTCTACTTAGTGTAGCGGGTAACTGGAGCGTAAAAGGTAATTCTGCTTAAGTTTTAGATATAAAATATTTTTAATACAATGAAACGCTTAATGGCAGGAAGATATCAAGAATTTTATATATACATCTAAATAGCATATATCCATACAACATTAAGAAATACCCAGTGAAGGGGGCTGATAACGGCCAGTACCGTAATAAAAGAAAATCATCTTTCATTATGTTATACTCATCTGAACTCTTTCTGTTTGCTTGTAATTAGCTAATCTTTTTTTTGAAATTATGTATTGAATTTTATTTGGATAACAGAGTTAATTCAATGTATTGTATATTTTCAGCAAAGTCAACACTAGCATTTTTCAAAACGGATCACACTTCAGAGAACCCAAAAAAGAGGTTTATCACGATTTTTCATTTCTGGCACAGTTCTGATGTTCAAGTGAATTTCATTTAACACATCTGATTTTCAAGTAGAAGAAATTCCTTTGGTGTTATCAGTTTTTTAATAAGAATACATTTTTCCATCTGTACAAATGGGTGAAAATTAAAAAAAAAAAAAAAATACTATGTGTGTCAAGAGTGCAACAAGGAATTTTCTCTTCATAGTAGATATATATGCATTTACTAACTCAGACCAGTGAAAAGTCTTCCAGTTGTGAAATTTGTAGCGAGACATTCTCTCGTAATTAGATTTTAAATTATCACTTACTTATACACATTAGTAAAAAAGGTTTTACCTGTGAAGTTTCCAAGAAGCTATTCTCTTGCTGAGGAGATTTAAGAAAATATATGCGTACTCATACCAAAGGAAACCCTTACGTTTGTGATATCTGCAAGAAGTCCTTTTCTGTTATTAGCTCACCACAAACACATTAGCATCCTTATGTTTGTGTAACCTGCAAAAATGCATTCTCCTTTAGTTCTAACTAAAAACGTCATTTGCTTGTGCACACTACTTAGAAAAAGTATGTTTGGGAAATGTGTGACAAAGTGTATACGGAAAGTAGAAGTTAAAAAGTGCATTTACTAACTTATACAATGGAAAAGCCTTTTTGTGAAATCTGCAAAAGTTCGTTTTGTAATCTAAGAGAACTATTGCGTGTTAATACAAAACAAAAATCTTACGTTTATGAAATTTGTAAGAAGTCTTTCTACGGAAGTTGTGATTTAAGAAGAAATTTGCGTATTCACACCAATGAAAAGCCTTATGTTTCTGAAATCTGCTAGAAGGCCTTCTCTAAAAATTCAAAGTTAAAGCGTCATTTGCTGTTACCCACTATGGAAAATTTGTTTGTTTGTGATGTCTGCAATAAGGCGTTCCCTAAAAACAGCAGTTTAAAAAAGCATTTGCATATTCATAGCAAGGACAAGTCCTCTTTTTGTGAAATCTGCAAAAAATCTTTCTGCCGTATATTAGAACACATGCGTATTTATACTAATGGAAAGCTCTATGTTTGTGAAATTTGTAACAAGGCATTCTCTGAGAAAAGCAACTTAGGAAAACATATGCTAATTCATACCAATAAAAAACCTCATGTTTGTGAAATTTGTAACAAGAGATTTACTCAGAAAGGTCATTTGGGAACACATATGCTAATTCATACCAACGAAAAGCCTTATGTTTGTGAAATCTGCAAGAAGGCCTTCTCTGAAATTTCAAAGTTAAAACGTCATTCGGTTTTACACACTATGGAAAAAAGTTTTGTTTGTGAAGTCTGCAATAAGGCGTTTTCTCAAAACAGCAGTTTAAAATTGCATTTGCGTATTCATAGCACGGACAAGTCCTCCTTTTGTGAAATCTGCAACAAATCTTTCTACTGTATATTAGAACACATGCGTATTCATACTAATGAAAAGCCTTATGTTTGTGAAATTTGCAACAAGGCATTCTCTCAGAGAAGCAGTTTATCAAATCATATGCTAATTCATACCAATGAAAAGCGTCATGTTTGTAAAAATTGCAACAAGGCATTCTCTCAGAGAAGCAGTTTATCAAATCACATGTTAATTCATACCAATGAAAATCCTTATGTTTGCGAAATTTGTAACAAGGCATTCTCTCGGAAAGGTCATTTGGGCAGACATATGCTAATTCATACCAATGAAAAGCCACATGTTTGTGAAATTTGCAACAAAGCATTCTCTGATAAAAGCAACTTAGGAAAACACATGATAATTCATATGAATGAAAGATCTTACGTTTGTGAAATTTGTAACAAGGCATTCGCTCGGAAAGTTCATTTAGGAAGACATATGCTAATTCATACCAATGAAAAGCCTTTTGTTTGTGAAATCTGTCACAAATCCTTTTCTCGTCGTGATTATTTAAATAATCATTTACATATTCACAAAAGTTAGAAAGCTTATAATCTATCTATATCTTGTGCCTCTAATTGTTCCCTTTGAAAATAAATTACTTTCCCATGACAATGTAGAACTATGTGTTTGTAAAACCAGCAATTGTGCTATTTAATAATCTGGGTCCATTAGACATAAATAATTGTCGGTTTAATGTTCGAAAGTTTTCAATTTGAATTCCGAACCATGTATTTTTTTTTGTTTTAGGTGATGCTTAATTCTAACCAAAACTTATTTATTGATCGATTAATCTGTAATTTCTAAAAGTATGTTTTTTTAACTTAATTGTAGATAAATTTCAAGTGGAAACACCGGAGTATTGTTTGTTTTGTTCCATGATTGTTGCTCTTGTAATGCTACTTTTATTTTTGTGAAAATATTTTGTAATAAAAGAAATCTATCGAAGTTTTGAAAGTGTTATTTTAGATAGAATATATATATCATGTATTGTGGAGTAATTCTTAAAGATTGACAGGGAAATGCAACGTGCAGGCGTTTATCATATTATATTTTATTCCAAGGTTCAGCAAAACAGTCTACACTCCAAGCCATGGCAAGACGAGATCTCTTTCAGCGTTGATTAGCAGCTAGTGAGTCGTTAGTACACGTGTCTTTTTTAAGTCCTGCGAAAGTAGAAGTCAAAGTTCTTATGCGGGAGGTGGGTTGAGTTGTCCTGGTATGAAGTTTACCCCAACTGACACTAGAAGGGCTGGGGATTCATCATATATATATATACATATATATAAATTCAGAAACTACAACAGTTAAAATATTTGCCTTTACCTTCTAAGTCATCATAAACGAGGGAATATGTATAGCAAAGATTTAATTGCTTATTATAATCGCGATTTAAACTTTATTTTTATTTATTATTAAAACTTCTTTCCATAGTGGCCATACGCAGATAGTCATTTCTTTCTTTCGGAGGCCGTCATTGCAGAACTCAGTGATGACAATAGTTTGTGGCACAATATGCTGATTATTTCACAAATTGTTCCACCTCATAAATGACGGCATTTTATTGTCAAATTTTCGACCTCAGAATAGTATTTTGATATCTGGAAATTATATATATTTTAGAGTCAATATCGGGAGATGCGGCAAAATTTCAAGCCTACATTGCTTTGATTTTCCGACCGCACCTCTAGATGAGCTAGTTCAGGGGTGTCAAACTCGCGGACCACAACGAGCATTTGTGCGTCCTGGCCAGTATATTGGAATATAATCTAATATATATAATTCTCGTGTCACAGTGTTTGTAACCAAACTTCTCCGAAACGGCTGGATCTATTCTTATGAAATTTTGTGCGTATAATCAGTAGGTCTGAAAATAGGACGTAAACTGTTTTTCGTACCCATAAGTGATAAGGGTGTGGTCCACTCTTTCGGCGCCAATTTTGATTTGTCTGCATTGTTGTAACACTGTTATTGTTTCAACAATGACAAAAGTTGGCGTCAAAAATCGGTTTTCAGCCTAACTGGAATTTCATGACTTTGCTCTATTGACTGTATTAATTAACTTTGTTTAAAAAATAAATGCTTTTAACATGTGATTAACTTGAAATGTATTATTAAAATCTCAATTTCTACAATATTTTACATTTTTTACAAATCTCTATGGTTTGTTTCTAATGTAAATTTCTAAAAAAAGATAAATCTATTTTTCAAGCAGATTGGTACATTTTTGTAACCTTTTCCAATGCTGTCAAGTTAATTTGAAACTAAATATTGTAAAACTTCAAAAAAAAATTTGGAATTTCGTAATGGCAAAAAAAAAAAATTCTGCTTTTTTTTTAATACATAAAATATTTTTAAAGAAGATATATTTTTTCCGTCTTGGGGAACCGTAAGAATAATGGGAAAAAAATTGGAAAAATCACGAAATGCCATTTTTTCTTAATTATGGGAAAGCTACCTCAGAACTCACGGTTTTGAGTGCTTATAGCGCATGTGCGGAAAAACAACTTACGAAGAGTACGTAAGCAGATAAAAGATTTTCCGCCAGATAAAAGTGTTTTCTTTTTGAATTTTTTTCTTTTATAATGAGTGTAAATAATGAATTTTCGAAATCCAACTTATTAGTTTGAATTTTAAGAAAGTATTCATTGTTAAATGTGTAAAATAATTAATACGATCTTAGTTTTTTATAATCCATCGCATAATAGAAAAGAAATAATTTACTGAAAAACTTTAAAATATAGGAAAAGGCTGCCATGTTTTAAAAAATAGTACTATTTTTCTTTTTAAATCTTTTTTTATACAAGGAATATAAGCAAATTTTTAGGCTCCCTTCTCCTATAGTTCTTTTTTCATAATTACATATATTTAATTGAAAAATCAAACATCTAGATAAAAGCAGTTGTTTCATAGTTAACGGTAGACATTTTTTGATTCATTTTTTAACCAAAATTGATATAAATTAATATACAGTAGGACCTCTATATAACGAAGTCGCTAAATCCCGGAAATAAGTTCGTTATATGGAAAATTCGTTATATAAAGGTTCATCTCTTCTAATACACTTTTTAAACCACATAAAACAAATTTTAAATTCATAAACACTACATATATAAAAATGTAATTATTCACACCTTTTTTAAAATTAATGTAGATTTATTTTGTATTTCCTACCCATCACACAAAAAAAAGAAAGAAAAACTGCAAAGAAAACAAGAAAAAGAATGTCGAAGAATTCACTGTGTTTTCAATATTAAGAAAGTTATTTTATTCTAAAATTAATGAATTTCAAGGTTATTTTGTAATTTAAAAAGCATACAAGTAATATTAAACCTACATAATTTTATATTTAGAGCACGGGACAACTCCACTGAGGGTGAAAGAGGATATCGAAGAAGTTTCTAGTGAACTGGGAAATAGGGATTAAAGGTGTCGCTTCTTGGAAGAAACGTTCAGAACTATTGCTTTCGGTGAGCTAGGATCTAATAAAACCAGTTCAAGATTTACGACCACTGTTCAGTACGCAAATTTACAACTCATTTACAAAATAAACTGAGTGAAAAATAAATTAGGTGGCGACGAGAGTGTTTCTCAATTTAAATAAAACATTTATTAAGTATTTACATGGGTGCATAAAAAAAGATTAAATATTATCGCGCTCGCTCATCACCGTCTCATCCCTCCAAACGCATCTAGAGAAATTCCCTCTTTTCCTTTTCGAAGCGTCTTTCCTCAACCCCCCCCCCGTTGCCACAGGAGTGAAGAGAAACACCAGCCGCTCGCCCGACTTCGGGTCATTCCCCTCTTTGATTCCTCGCACACACTCCCTCTTGGGTGCTTTCGCCGCATCCTCCCACCTATGCGTTTGGTTGCTGTAAAAAAAACTCAAACATGACGTTTAAAGTACAACAGTAAGATTAACAATATAGGTGCTACAAAATGCTGGTGTTGAAATAAAACAAAATTTACTATAAACAAACTTTTACAGAATACTTTTGAGGCATATGTCAAACTCTTAGGAGAAATTACTTTTCTGCCTCTCCTTGTGCGAATGACAGAATCAGTCAGATCTTATGGTAAAATAATCTCTGGTTCTTGCAGTTCTAGATTGTTAAGTCTTTGCACTGGCCTGACCAGTTCCCCAGTCTCAGTTTTGACTCGAGCGACTCTAACATGTCCATCTTTTCCAGGAATAAGTTAAATTACTCTATCAAGAGACCACACAGAATTCGATTCTTTAAACTACACTGGTGTGCAAAACTTAAGCAACAGGTGGGTTTATTGCCATAACTTCACGAAAAATCATCTGAGAGACATGAAATTCTGAAATGAGGGAGAGTATTATGTACGTAAAGGATGACGAAAGCATCGGCGCTGAAAAAGGAATACAACGCATACGGTATGGAATCAAACAAAAACAAGCTTTATTGAACGCATAGTATCGTGACTCATGATTGTCTATCCAACAGGAAGAACAACAAGCAGATGTTCCTTAATATGGTATATGCCCTCCCCTTACTACAATGGTTGCTTTGCACCGTCTCCGCATACTCAGAACCAGCTGGTGCAACATTTCTTGAGGTAGGAGTGCCCATTCCTCAATCAACATCTGTTTGAGTTGTT
>BMAV01020829.1:154549-168954 GCA_019973955.1 Trichonephila inaurata madagascariensis
GTTAATTTTTTGCCAAAATATTGTATTTAAATAATTTTTTTTTTGTCAAAATGTCCTTAAAACAATTGTATACATGATTTCTTATCTAAGTGACACTAAATATCATGAAAATTATCCATTTATGCGCTTTTGCAAAATCACGGTTCCGAACGTAGTCGGATACCTTAACATCCGATCTACATGAATGTGACCCCTTTTTAAACAAATATAACACACGCCTCTTTTAATCACAGCATTCTTCTTAACGTCATATAGCATAGAAACTGTTTCACAACAATTTTCAGAGGCATGCGTTTTTTCACAAAATATACGATTATTATCGCCATTCTTAAACTTAAAATCTTTCCTGTTTTTAAAGTTACTATTAAATAAATCTGCAGTAGTGGAAAGATTTCCTAATTTTTTCTTATAGTTAAATTTTTCAGAATCAAAACTATTTCTGGCTAGTTTTATTCTGTCTTCACTAGATACTTCTATAGATAAAAATTTCATAAGAGAATCAAGGTCTTTCTTCAAGGTGATTCATCTGATGAATAGCTCGCGTATCTCTCCCAGGCGCGCAGAATTTCAGCGGGAAAACAGGATTCCACCAGCGGGAACACCATGGCAGCATATCTCTTTCTTTGGTGACTCCCCAGGACTCCAAGGTGCGTGGCTGGGCTTCAATCTTGTCATACAGCGAAGACAAATTGACCTTGACTTCTGTAATCTGTAGAACAAGCTTTAATAGTTCTCTGACATGCACTTGAATTAAGACATCCTCTTGTCCAAACAGTATTTTCAGGTATTCGAAAGCCTTTCTGTAGTTTTCAGGGGTCGCAAGAAAACTTTCAACTATGTCCCTGGCCCGGATTTTGAAGTTGTTGCCTGAATTAGGTACTGGAACTTGTCCCCATCATCAATGTTCTCAGCTTCATGAATTCTCTTGAACTGGTTGGGGAAACGCAGCCAATCCGTCAACTCTCCAGAAAACTGACCAGGCTGTGGTTGTCCTTCTGTCCCAAAGCATCTGTCTCTTTATATTTTTCACGCTGACTTGTCAGGCAATCCTTTTTTCAGCATAGCCTTCTATGGCTTCAAATTCAATATTGCACGCTTCTTGCGTACAATTTGACTGGATTATTAATTCTAAAACAGCATCTTCTACTTCTTTAAGTCTTACACTTTTTATCTTTAAGGTATGTGACTACCTTCGGAGCACTTTTTTTGAAATATATAAATTTTTAACGAAATAAACACTTTTTTAGTTGAAATAGGGCATAAAACTAGGAATTCAAGTACAATTTCCACAAAGTTAAAAATAATTTTGAATATATTGGGAATTTTGAGTGAAATTTTAGCGAAAAATTGCAGTTACGGTAAGGCTTGTATTGAAAATTCTAATTAATATATTTGAATAATATTTATACAGTACATAAATAACATCCTTATTTATAATTGGAACTATAAGATTTGTAATATTTTTGAAAGTTTTCGAAATATGTCATTTTTTATGCAAGAACTCAATTTTTTACAAGAAATTAATGTTATTTTCTCACAAAAAGTGCAATAAAATACATAAATATATACACAGAGATTAGATAATAGTCTAGACTGCAGATAAAACTAAATAAAACATTTTCTGAAAATTCCAATTCAATATCTTAAAAAGAAAATCTTTAGTGAACTTTACCGTGACGCAAGAAATTGAAAAACATAGTTTTCCAGAAAATGCATTTAAAGATTTTAATACATTATAAAAAATTTTCTACTAACTGTACATTTTTTAAATTCACCATATTTATAGGTCAAGACCACTTTAGCTTCATGCTTAACTAATTTGGACTTTTTCTTAACTTTTTAATGTTTTCTGGAGAGTTTTATAGATTATAACAATTGTCATTTTTAGTGAAATTTTGATGAAAAATGGCAGTTACACAAAATTCTAACAAATGTATTCAAATAATATTTATACGGTACGTGCATTACATCTTTATATGTGTTAGAAATTAAAAGATTTGCAATACTTTTGAAAGTTTTTAAATATGCCACATTTTATGCAAAAACACGATTTTTTAAAAAATTAATGATTTTTTTTCATAAAAAAGCAATAAAGTACATAAATATATACACAGAGATTAGATTTTGATTCATAATACAGATATAACTAAATAAAACAAGTTCTGAAAATTTCAATTCTATATCTTAAAAATATTTTGCGTAGGGATCTACTTCCGGTTTTGTAAACTTCATTTCCGGTTTACTAATTATGCTATAACTTTGCTTCTAGATTTAGTAAAAACAAAAATAAAATATTTTTGGAATCTTAAATGTATGGGCTATAAAAAAAAATCATAAAAGGAATTTTGAAAATATTCACCAAAACGGCGAATTTTGGGTAGTCACCTTAATTGTTCAAATGCAGTTTCTAAGGACATTACATCTACTGGCTCATGTTCATAAATTTCTAGTAAATGATTTACAGCCTTCGTGAAAGCTATCCTCAACGGCGTGCATCTCAATTTTAAAGCATCCATGTTCTACTTCTTATATTCAAAAATGTTTTTCTAACACTCGTGGCCCAACCAGGGATGGAGGGGGGGGGAATCCCCTCTTTTCCTTTTCGAAGCGTTTTTCATCTCTCCGTTGCCACAGAAGTGAAGAGAAACACCAGCCACTCACCCGGCTTTGGCAAAGCTATGGGTCATTCCTCTATTTGCTTCCTCGCACTCCCTCTCGGGTGCTTTCGCCGCAACCATCATAAAATGTGTTAAAGAAAGAATAACTTGAAATTTTTTCAGAAATACTTTAAAAAAAGGGAGAACAAAAATTGACTACAAGAAACTACAAACACACAAGAAAAAGTTCGTTATATAGAAAATGCACTTCGCTATAGAGAGGTTATTTTACAAAGAAAATCGTGAAATGTTCAAGGTTCCAGGAAAAAGTTCGCTATATAGAAAAAGCCGCAATATAGAGGTTCGACTATATATATATTTTTAAAAATTAAAGTAATATTGCGTTTTATTATTTATTACTAAATTATTTATTTAATAATAAGTTCCCATATTGTCTGTTTTCTTGAGAACAAAACTGAATTAGCTTTGTAAATTTTTATTTGAAAATAAAATTAAAAAAAAAAAAAAAGATCTTATCCCACTGCTAAATAAATTAGCTTTATACTTCAAAAACCCATACAATGCTGGGCTGAACGGAGGGAAAAGAAAGCTGTCTGACAAAGAGAAAAAGTGGAAGAGATTTCTGAAAAGGGGATTAAAATAGAAATCACTCACATCGTTTAGACACACACACACAGAAAGGCTGGTGTCCAGAGAGAAAAGGAAAATTTCCATGGGGATAAAGCTGTACCCTCGGAAGAAGCCCGTGCAACGCCGAGCTAAGTGGCGAGAAAACAGGCCCGCCTGACAGGACAAAGACGTGGAAGAAACTTCGAAGAAGAGTATTTTAATGACATTAATATAGAAATCACACACACACCAGGAAGTGCTGATACTGAGAGGGGAAGGGGAATCTTCCAAGGCATAAAGTTGAACACTTGATGAAGCCGTGCAACGCCAGGCCATCCAGCTAGAAATATATAATAAAACAAGCAGTCCCGACAGATGTTGTCCTGTGCATACGTCTTAAATCCGAAAATTACAAACTTTTTTGAATAAGTTGTAACAATCTAGACCGTTTTGATGAAATTTTTTATAAAGAAAGTTATTACAATACCTGACATCATCACATATACAGTTACCACAATTCGACCTATAGATTGCGTGTGAGTATGTATTAACTATGAACTAAGTTGAATATAGAAGCTATTCTGAATAGAAACTTATTCTTTTGATTAAAGGGTAAAAAAGATAAAACCCGAGCTATTTTCATAACAGGTATATTTTTTTTAATGCACAAAAAATAAATTTATCGTAATGCCATTGAATGTACAGTGTTTTTGGTTAATCCTTGAGGGGTATAAACAAACAAATATGATGGTTTACCAAACCTCGGACATGCAACATATAATTGGCCGTGTAAAAAGCAAGGGTTTTCTAAATCTAAGTCACAAATTGTCATTGTTTGACCTTGTGACTTATTAATGGTCATAGCAAATGCCAAGCAAACTAGAAATTGCCAACACTTGAATGGGTAAGTGAGTCTGAAAGAATCATTGGGATCTATGGTAAAAGTACAACTTCACCTTGAATTTTGCCGCTCAAAATAGTGGCCTCAAGAATATTACCCATAATTTTTTTATGAACAATCGCGCGGCCTTACATAATTTTGGCGCATTCTTAACTAATTGCGATATCGGACCGAATTGTGAATCTAAGGCATTCTCGAATCCACTTGAATCCACACAAAAAATATCATCCAAATCGGTCCAGCCTTTTAGGAGGAGTTCAGTCACATACACAAGCACAGAAGAATTATATATATAAAGATATATGCTCTATGGTGGCGAAATGAATACTCTTTAGGATTCTTTAATTATTTTTTGTCTGATTTTGATAGAAAAATTAGATTGCAATTTTAAAAACGGCGAAAATATCGGAAAATTCTCTTCTCTTCTTTCTTTTTTCCCCTTGCCACGCATTAGCAGAATGAACAACACACAGGGGTAAAACAATTATGCGTTTTAAGGTTATTAATTAATATATTTTTAACTAATTGTGTGATATAGGATCAAATTGTGAATCTAAACCATTCTCGAATCCACTTCAACCCAAACAAAAAATGTCATCAAAGTTGGCCCAGCCGTTTATGAGGAGTTTAGTCACATACACACGCACAGAAGATAAAGATAAAGATATGTGCCGTATCGTGGCGAAATGAATAATCTTTCCGATTCTGTATTTATTTTTTGTCTGATTTTGATAGAAAAATGACGCGTGGGTAAAACAATTATGCGTTTTCAGGTTTTTAATTAATATCTTTTTAACAAATTGCGATATTGGACCGAATTGTGAATTTAAAATATTCCCGAATCCACTTGGACCCCCACAATTAGAGAGATTATTTGAAAAGATATTAATTAAAAACGCGCTAAAAAGCATGATTCTCCTTCATTTTTGTAACACTGAAGACCCTGCTTGTCCAGTTTGGCTGAAATTCGATTTTCGACGCCAACTTACATCATTTTTATAACAATAACATTGTTACAATAATGCAGGTGAATATTGAGTTGAATCTCTTTAATTATTATCTTTTTAACTAATTGCGATATGAGACCGAATTGTGAATCTAAATCATTCTCGAATCCACTTGAACCCACACAAAACATTTCATCCAAATCGGTCCAGCCGCTTAGAAGGAGTTTTGTCACATACACACGCACAGAAGATTGATATATATATATAAAGATACTGAACATAGTTGCGGAAAAGAGATGTCAAGTGTCGGGGCGAAAATGTTAAAATTTATTGTTCTTTTACATATGTTTATTACACAATACATTATTCGAAATAAACCTACATTTCTATGAATATTGATTTTCTTAGCGGCTTACCTTAAAATACCTCACTGGTGGGAAAGTAGTGTAATAGTGTGTTTATAAAAAATCAGTACTAAGAAATCACGCGAAGACGATCGTTTTGGCGTGATCGATAAAGTAATGGCGTTCAGAACGGAAAATGCTCGGTTCGGACAATTCATTCTATCCTAAGGATTAATTGAATAAATATTAATGAGGAAAGATTTTCTGATGAATATGTATGCAACAAATGTATGAAAGTAAGCACTGAAATTATCAAATTATGAGAGATAACAATACGTTTATTAATACAGTTATCAGATTTAACAAAAATCGAAATGTTTGGTTTTATCTAAGAAAAACATAATTTAAGTAACTTACACTGTATTTTTTTAATTGTAATTATTGCAAATATTATTAAAATTAAAAATCAATTCTTATAACCAAAACACAAATTATTTTGCCTTCTGCGTTACCATCGAGAAAGAAGTATTAAACTTCCGCAATAAGCGGCTCCTATTTTCTATGAGTCGTGGATTCAAGTCCTAATTCTGTAGACGATTTAGTCACAAATAAAATATGTATGGGATAGGCTAAATAATTATATTGAATTAATTCTTCCTTTTTAAGAAGAAAACTATTTTAGATCGTTAAACTTTTTATTCTTGTTCTTACATCGCGCTACAAAATATCAACATCTTTTTGTTGCCAGATCAAGAAAACTAAATTTATAAAAACAAAGATATTATATAAGTAGAGATGCAACAATTCCAATGATGATCCGCTGTGTTTGTTTTCCTTAGATTTTTCTGTTTATCTGACACAGGTGAATTCTTTTTATTATTTTTTGAGTGCTCTTCAAAGATTTTGATGCAAAGTGTAAACTGATTCCTTGAAAAAATTCTGGTTTCTTCTTTTACATTTGTCTTTCATTCTGAAACAGAAAGCGAGATATATTTTCGAAAAATGCATAGCTTTAAAAAAAGTCAAACTTGTTTTTGTTTTCTTAAATTGTGATTTTGCTAAAAGAAATAATTTATAATTTTGATTTTTGAGCAGGAAATTCATATATACATAGAATTCTACTTAACTTCCAATTAAAAAATACTTGGTGGAGTTCTGATCTTATTTAATGTCCTTTATTTCACTGCAAATATAAGACAAATGTAAAGGCTTCTAATAAAATACATTTTAATTTCTGTGTTAAAAATATTCAGAAATACTTTTTAAGGCTTGATTTTACTATATTAGATACATACAGTGGGTCACAAAAGTGTTCATACACTTGCAATTTCTTATAAAATTTAATGTTTTTGACTAATAAAAATTAATATATTGTAATTTTTTTATATCTTCAACTTGTTCTTAATGGAATGACATAATTATATTTTTAAAGATAATATATTTATTTTTTTAAAAAAATAATAAAAAAGCTACTAAAAAATTACACCACAAAAGTCTTCATACACTTAACAAAAATCTCAACTTAGCTTTAAATATTGCATTTCTTTCTTAATTTAGTACTTAGTATGGTATCTTTTAGTGTCCACAACAACTTTTAAGCGTCTTGGTATAGATTCAATCAGTTTTTTGTATTTTCTGCATCGATTTTCCTCCATTCTTCTGTGATTATTGTTTTTACTTCACATTTTGTGTTTATTTGTCATGTTTTCTTTTTTTTTTACATCAAAGTCTCCCCAAATATGTTCTACTGGGCTAAATAAAGTGACTGAGGAGGTGTTTTCATAATTTGGGGACTGTTATAGAGACACCAGTGGCATACAATGAGAGCAGTGCACTTGGCGTCATTACTCAGTTAAAAAATTAAGGTCTCCAATATCCAAATTTCTGGTGGATAATTTGAAAATTCTCTTTAAAATAATTAATAGAGCCCATGATTCACACTATCTACAAAAGATACCTAATTCTGAGGCCAATTTACACCCCCATGCCAGAACACCTTCACTTCCATGCTTCAGCATGGAAATGAAGGAGTTCTTGTTTCACATCAATTCATGGGAATAAACACCATATTTTTTCATTTGCAAGCTATTATAGACCCTTCAGAACCAAAAATGTTGAATTATCTGCCATCCCGATAAATTTGCTGTCAATTTTGAATTTTCTGAAACTTAATCCTAAGAATATAGTTGGATCAATAAAACATGGAAGTGGAAGTATTCTTGTGTGGGGGTGTAAATTGGCCACAGAATTAGGTATTTTTGTATTTCTTGTTGATATTGTGAATCATGAGCTCTATTTAAATGTTAAAAAGATAAATTTTAAATTATCTGCCCAAAATTTTGATATTGAAAACGACTTAATTTTCTAACAGGGTAATGACGTCAAGCGCACTACTCTCAATGTACGCCACTGGTGTCTCGATAACTGTCCCTAAATTATGAAAACACCTCCTCAATTACTTTATTTAGCCCAGTAGAACATATTTGGTGAGATTTTGGTGTAAAAAGAAAACATGACAAATAAACACAAAATGTGAAGTACAAACAATAATCACAGAAGAATGGAGGAAAATCGATGCAGAACTTACAAAAAACTCATTAAATGTGTACCAAGACACTTAAAAGTTGTCGTGGAAACTAAAAGATATCCTACTAAGTACTCTAAATTAAGAAAGAAATACAATATTTAAAGCAAAGTTGAGATTTTTGTTAAGTGTATGAAGACTTTTATGGCATAATTTTTTAGTAGCTTTTTGATTATTAATTTTTAAAAAAAATAGTTAAACTATTTTTAAAAAATTGTCATTCCATTAAGAACATGTTGAAGATATAAAAAAATTACAATTACAATATATTATTTTTTTTTTAGTCAAAAACATTACATTTTATTATAAATTGCAAGTGTACGAACACTTTTGTGGCCCACTGTATGTACATCCTTGAAAGTTATTTTCTAAATTTTTATATTGCATTGATTCTTAACAGTACACATTATATTAAAGCTTTGCTTAAAATGCAATTTATAATTGAAAGAAAAAAACTATATTTTAGAATTATATTTAGTAATTATATTTTAGATTTCACTGAAAAAAAAAATCTATACTATACTATATATATGTTATACATTTACTGAAACTTTTCTTGATATGATATCATATTTATATTTTTTCCCATTTACTATTCATACGAAAAATGATAATAAGGATTTATTTTAAAAATATTTAAATTTATAACATATAATCTTATAATTATTTTATGCTATGTATTAGCATTATGATTTTGAGTGATTAATCTATTCATAATGTATTTGTATTATGATATTAAATAAAAACTTGAGTAGAATGTATAAAGTAAAAAGAAAATAAATTCAGTGTTAAATGAGTCCGTGTAATTTTCGATGATCATTTGCCCCTTCAAGCAATTTTTTGAGAATTTTTTATGACAGATTTTTTTTTAAATTCTGTGTTGTATTATGTTTTGTTTTAACTCTGCTACTGATAATTTATTCTTCATTAGTGTTTAGGAGAACATTACATAATTTTACTATGACTACATTTATATATTGCTAAATTATTCATTCGTTTTCTGTTTCTAATTTCAAATGAATCATTTTAAAAAGTACTCGTTTAACAAATTAATTTAATATTTTTGTTGTATTGTGTGTTTTCTATTCTCTTAAATTCTTTTGACAGTTGTAGTTTGATCAAGCTGAATCAATTTATCTCTTTTTTAAGTATAGTTTTCGACTTCAGTTAGACTTCAGTCTTATTCAGTTTAGCACTGTCTGATGTATGTTATTGATGACAAGATTCTATGAAATGCTTAGCAGTGGATTTTCGGCAATGAATTCTTAAGCAATAAATGAATTAGTTCTCTTTCTGATTAATTGTTGTAAAATTTCCATTTCTTTACTTTAGATCGAAAAACATTTTGTATTATTTATTAACATATCACTATTCTTGTTCACATTCTATTTTGTCATTACTTTTCTGTTATAATTTATATTCATATTAATTTCCATTCATCTTTTCACCATATTCAATTTCTTTTTTAATGTAAATTTTATATTTCTACTGAAACATATTGTCTTCTAGAGTTTAAATTGCCTAAAACTGTTTAAAAGATTAAATATTGAGCTTTTTTTTTTAATTTTTTAAATTTTTTTTTTTTTTTTTTTTTTTTTGTGCATGTTATCTTGATCTAGGTAATTTACTGAAAAAGTATTATGCTTGGTAGGTGGATTTTGGATCTTTATTTTTAAGAATTTAACCCTATGCAAAGAACTACTGCTTGGGATAGTTCCTTAAAAGGAGTAAATTGAATTTCCCCCCTTACATATTGTACATGTAACCATCTCTAGTTTTCAAAGTAGCACAAAAGTCTTTTCAGAAATATATTTCTATATTTGTCCAAATGCAAAACTAATAATTTCATTATCTTTTTATGTATAATTTCTTTTTCGTTTTTTAATTTAAATATTAAAAATACTTTGAATAATCTGAAATGGGTAAAATGCATTAAACATTTACAGACAAGTAACATTTGAATCCAAGAAAGACATTTGTAGGTATTAGCCTTCAAAAATTATCTGTTGTTAAAAACAAATATTTACTATACTAATTAAATTTTTATCCTCAATGTCTTGAAAACATTAAGTACAATAATTAAAAAAACCATTGATTTTTACATTCTGTTGCCAGAGCTAATGTGACTCTTAAAGATCCACCACACATCTAATAATTTAGTTGTTTAAATCATCGTAAGGATAAATGGTTTTATGTTACAAATTTATGTTTGTATGTTGATATATATAATTATCTAGAGATCCTCAAGCATTAGAATTAATGCAATTTTAAGTCTGTTACCCATGTAGTCTTCAAGTTTGCATAATATTGAAAGTAGGAGATTAGTGTTTCAGCAAAGCTGTGTTGTCCTTTAATACTTCATCAAAGTTAAACATCATTCTGTATGGTTGCTAATTGCTGTTTTGTTGCTTCTAGTATGACATTAAAAATTTATCATTTTCTTTCAGTGAATATGTCTGATGTTGGAAACAAGTTAATTTGTAAACAATGATCTATTTTCAATTTATTCTCAGAAATTGGCGAATGTTGAATAAATGCTTTGTTCTCATATTCAAACCAAAGTAGTTTTAATATTGAACATTCATTTATAATTAATAATCTTACGTATTTCACAATCAAAGATTGCTTCCATTTCGCCATTTAACTGATCATGAAAGTTACATTGCATTTCCATTCATATATAGTTCAAATGTCATAAAATTATAAGCATTTTTACTTTAAAATAATTGCATTTTTATAAAGGTATAATATATGTTTAACTATGAAGACTTGTAAAGCAGTATCTTCATCTGTTGTCATAAATCGAAAACAAAATTAAAAAATGAAGTTTTTTATCCAAAGCAATGTTTTGGGATTGATATCCATACAGTAACTCACCGAAAAACCTTTACAATGATTCTTAGCCATGGTGTATTTGATCAGTTCATTTAGTGATGAGCATAACCAAGTGTTAATGGTCTTGAAATTGTGTCTACTTTATTTTTGTAAAGGCATGGCTTTGAATTCTGATGATTCGTGGTGTAGAAGAGTTGATGTGTTTGTGAAACTTATAGCTTGAATGAGGTGTAGAATTTGAAAAATCGGGTACCCACTCAGGATTTATCCTTGCCACTTAATCATGGCTCAAAATTTAAAAAACAACAACCATCTGTGTAGTAGCCTTTTTATTGCTTTACAGTGCTGTTTCTAAAATCGGATTTGGAAAATCGGGTACCAACTCAGGTTTTATCCTCGTCACTTAATCTTGGTTGAAATTTTTTTTAAAAAAACTCATCTAAATTAATGTGCCATAAAACCATTTTTAAATATATAATCAAAAAAATTGTTGTTTTATGCTACAATAGCTGTAGTATATAACATTTGAAATGTCTTTTAAAAACATTAGATATATTATTTCTAAAAGTAATTACATTATAATATAATTACAATACATTTTTATTATTTGTTACTACTTTTCAGATTATAATTACACTTGATACTAACAGGAAAAATATTTTTTTTAAATAATATTCTTATATTTTTTACTTTATACATTTCAGTTTGAAAATAAGTAAACAAGTATACAGTTGGGAAATTAAAAGCTTGATACGTTAATTGTCTTAAAACATTTAAAACGGCATCCATGTTCGACAGCAACTGATGGAAGAATAATTGACCCTTGACAGTGTGAGGGCAAATCTTGGTTCATTCAGAATCGCTGTGGATTCGAACAACTCGGAATCATTTGGTGTGAAGAAAGCCTAAGGAGCAGAGGGGTTAGAGACATTGTAGAAAAATTACCGTTTTTGAACTATAAGGCCTACAGACATGAAATTTGGCAGACATGTTCGTTTCATAGAATAGAGATTCACTATAAAAAGAGTTTTGAGGAAATCGATCTGCAAGGGAGGTTGCGAAGTTTCAGGGGTGTGATAGATAAATATGCCTGGTTTTGAACTTTAAGAACTGCAGACTTGAAATTTGGTGAACAGGTTCTTTTCATGAAGTAAAGATCTACATTAGATGTTTGTTGAAAATTGAACAATAAGGAGAGGGGGCTGCTAAGGGTGTAGGGGCGTTGGAAATAAATATATTCCCGTTTTAGAATTTTTGAACCTACATACTGGAAATTTGGTAGGCATGTTCCTTTTATGGACAGTAGTTCATCTTAGAACGGGCTTTTCAAAAATCATCCTCCAAAAGTGTTTGTGTGGGGAGTTCAGAGTGGTTAAGGATAAAAATTCCTGTTTTTGAATAGTTAGATGCGCATACGTAAAATTTGGCAAGCATGTTTCATTTGTTGAATAGAATTCTGCTGAAAAGGGATATTACAAAAATCGACTCTTGGAGGGGGGGGGAGGTAGTGGTGAATTATGACATATTGTTAAAGCAAGTATATATAATTTTTAAAAAATTCTTTTAAGTCAATTCCTGCTTAGATCAACAAAGAAAAATTTTATTTTAACTACTTTTTTATTAAATAGTTACAATTAATATAAATATGTATATACATATGACAGAATCACAACATTAAGTGGTAACTAATTTAATTAACATTTTATTAATTATCAATTATCAAAACAATCAGGTATATAAAATTTCATTTTAGCTGAATGCTTTAATACGTGTGAAAAAAACCGTTTCTACACAATTCGCCAAAATGGTCGCTAAGTCGCCAGAAATGATACCAACCTGGCTGTATTTGCAATTGTTTAAATAATTAGTGTTAATTAATTTTTATTAATTATAATTAAATTATTGTAATGTCATCCAAAATAATCATGCATACAAAATTTCAGCTCAACTGAACGCTTTAAAATGTATTTTATTCACGATTCAAAATTCCACCAAGATAAAAAAAAAAATGAATATATAGATTGCGAGCTAATAGTAGAAATTTAAAAAATATGATCTTTTTTTCAAATAATAAACCCACATTAATGAAATTTGGTATTGCGTGTTTCATTTGTTGAATACTAAAAATGGGTTGCACAGAAATACACTCTAAAAGTGGGTTTCACAGCTTATTGATAAAAAGAATTCCATTTTTGAACTATTAAATTCAGAATTCGAATTTGACAAGCATGTTTATTTTTTTAAGTGGATATCCACTAAATGTAGATTTTGTTAAAATCTTACTTGGTGTAGCGGGTAACTTGAGCGAAAAAAAAATTCTACTTAAATTTTAGATATAATTCAGAAGTGCTGTTTTTTTAAAAAAAAATCAAGAGATGAGAGTTATAAAATGGTTTTGATACAATCAAACACTTAATGATAGGACTTAAGTTATCAACAATTTATATATATATATATAAATAATATATATTCATACAATATTCAGAAATACCCAGTGAATCAGGCTGGTAACGGCTAGTGCCATTATAAAAGATAATCTTTCATGATGTAAATCTTACTTTAACTCTTTCTGTTTGCTTGTAAATAGCTTATCTTATCAGTTAATGAAATGTGTTGTATATTTGCAGCAAAGTCAACACTAGCATTTGTCAAAACGGATCACTCTTCAGAGAACCTAGAAAAGAGAAGTTTGTTACAATTTTTCATTTCTTGCAGAATTCTGATGTACAAGTGAATTTCATTTAACACATCTGATTTTCAAGTAGATAAATTCCTTTTGTGTGTTCAGTATTTTATTAAGAATACATTTTCTCCCCTGTACAAATCGGTAAAAATAAAAAAATACAATGTGTGTCGAGTGCAACAAGGCATTTTCTCTTCGTAGTAGATAAATATGCATTTACTAACTCACTACAAAGAAAAGTCTTGCATTTGTGAAATTTGTAGCAAGACATTCTCTCAATTAAATTTTAAATTATCATTAACTTATACACATTAATAAAAAACATTCTATTTGTGAAGTTTCCAAGCTATTCTCTTGCAGATAAGATATTAGAAAATATATGTGTATGCATACCAAAGAAAACCCTTATGTTTGTAATACCTGCAAATCCTTCTCTGTTAATAGCTCATAACGAACACATTTGCATCTTTATGTCTGTGTAACCTGCAAAAAGACATTCTCCTCTAGTTCTAACTTAAAACGTCATTTGCTTGGGCATAATATTTGGAAAAAATATGTTTGTGAAATGTGTGATAAAGTGTATAGTGAAAGTAGAAGATAAAAAATGCATTTACTAGCTCATACCAAGGAAAAGACTTTTTGTGAAATCTGCAAAAGTTCGTTTTGTACTCTAAGAGAACATTTGCATGTTTATACAAAAGAAAAATCTTATGTTTATGATATTTGTAAGAAGTCTTTCTTCTAAAGTTGTGATTTGTATATTCACACCAATGAAAAATTTAATGTTTTTGAAATCTGCAAGAGAGCTTTTTCTGAAAATTCAAAGTTAAAACATTGTTCGGTGTTACACACTATGGAAAAAAGTTTTGTTTGTGAAGTCTGCA
>BMAV01020829.1:168964-179473 GCA_019973955.1 Trichonephila inaurata madagascariensis
CAAGGACAAGTCCTCTTTTTGTGAAATCTGCAACAAATCTTTCCACAGTATAGTACAACACATGCGTATTCATACGAATGAAAAGCCTTATACTTGTGGAATTTGTAACAAGGCTTTTTCTCAGAAAGGTAAATTGGTAAGACATATGCTGATTCATACCAATGAAAAGCCTTATGTTTGTGAAATTTGCAACAAGGCATTTTCTCAGAAAGGTAATTTGGGAACTCATATGCTAATTCATACCAACGAAAAGCCTTGTGTTTGCAAAATTTGTGACATGGCATTCTCTCAGAAAGGTCATTTGGGAAGGCATATGCTAATTCATACCAACGAAAAGCCTTATGTTTGTGAAATCTGCAAGAAGGCCTTCAGTCAAAATTCAAAGTTAACACGTCATTCAGTGTTGCACACTATGGAAAAAAGTTTTGTTTGTGAAGTCTGTAATAAGGCGTTCTCTCAAAACAGCAGTTTAAAAATGCATTTGCGTATTCATGGCAAGGACAAGTCCTCTTTTTGTGAAATCTGCAACAAATATTTCTACCGTATATTAAAACACATGCGTATTCATACGAATGAAAAGCGTTATGTTTGTGAAATTTGCAACAATGCATTTTCTCAGAAAGGTAATTTGGAAACTCATATGCTAATTCATACCAACGAAAAGCCTTGTGTTTGTTAAATTTGCAACAAGGCATTCTCTCAGAAAAGCAGTTTATCAAATCAAATGCTAATTTATACCAATGAAAAGCCTTATGTTTGTGAAATCTGTCTCAAAGCCATTTCTGGTCTTGATTATTTAAATCAGGGCTGTCCAGCAGACGGGCTGCATGTGGCTTGCCAGTATGTAAGTTGTGGCGCGTAGACTCTTTTTAAAAAAATTTTAAATATCAGGTTTTTAAAGTTTTTTCACTTTGAAATTTGTTTGAGGGGAATTTATATATTTATAACTACAATGTATTTGCCTGTTACCTGTTCTTGTCATAAAATAATCATTTTTGATAATAGAAATGTCCTTTAGATTAAAATAGATTTATATTTTATCAAACAGTTACACTTGATTTTTCTATCATGAATTACTTTTTAAATAAATTCCGAATTGCACTATGCATATCCTTTAATGTGGATGGTACATGATTCTCTGTGTGTGCGACTTTCATTTCTCCTCCTCCTTTTCTATTTGGAGTGCCCAAAAAGCAAGAGGCATTCGGAGATGTTTTTTAAATTTTACAAAAAATATTCAGGATGGTTAAAATAAAGGGCAATGTGTACTTAATCGTTTGTGCGAATGACAGCACTATCAAATTTCAACAATTATTAAAGAAAGATCAATTCAAAAGGAACACCTTAATTTTCCAAAAAATGCAAACTGTAATATTTTAAACATTATTTAATCTTTATTATTATATCATATAAACATTATTATATAATCTATGTGTGTATACATGGAAAATAATGAAAACAATATTAATAATTCATTCTGTTTTAAATTTTCATTCAATAAATGTTTTTTTGTTTCCAAATCTGATATAAAGGTAAATTTTTTTATGTACGGCCCGCGAGATTGTAATGTTTTTCCGAAGTGGCCTGCAAGGTCATTTGGGTTGGATACCCCTGATTTAAATAATCATTTACATATTCACAATAGTTAAAAACTTATAATCTAGCGATTTTTCCAAGAACGCTGTCCCTCTAATTCTGCCCTTTGAAAATAAATAATTTTCCTATTAAAATGTAGAACTACGTGTTTTTAAAAACAGCAATTGTGTTATTTAATCATCTGAGTCATTGATTATTTAATGGTCATAAAATTTTTATTTTGAATTCTGAATCATGTCTTTTTTTTTTTTATTATTATTATTATTATTTATTTTAGGTGATTCTTAATTCTGACAAAAACTTATTTATTGATTGCTTTATCTGTCATTTCTAAGAGTATTTGTTTTAAATATTGTTTTGTTGAGTATATGTTTTGTGATAATTTTAAAGTGGAAACACCTGAGTATTGTTTGTTTGGGTTCCATGATTGATTCTACTGTAATGCTACTTTAATTTTTGTGAAAATATATTGTAATAAAAGAAATCTATTGAAGTTTTGAAAGTGTTATTTTAGATAGAAAATATATATATATATAATTCAGAAACTACTCTACAATTAAAATATTTGTCTTTACCTTCTAAGTCATCATATGCGAGTGAATATGTGTAGCAAAGTTTTAACTATTAATTACAATCGCGATTTAAACTTTATTTTTATTTATTATTAAAACTTCTCTACATAGTGACTATAAACAGACAGTGTCATTTCTTTCTTTCGAAGGCTGTCCTGCAAATTGTTCCACCTCATAAAGGACGGCATTTGTATTGACAAATCTTTGTCCTCACAATAGTATTTTGATATCTGGAAATTATATATCTTTTAGAGTCAAAATCTGGAGATGCAGCAAAATTTCAAGTCTACATCACTTTGATTTTCCGACCGCAGCTCGAGATGAGCTAGTCCAGGGTCGTCAAACTTGAGGGCCGCATGCGGCCCACGACGAGCCTTTTTGTGGCCTGGCCAGTATATTGGAATACAATTATATATAGTAAAATAACAAAATTTCTCCCAAAATAGGAAAGATAGTGACGGAAGAGAGGTGTCAGGGTGTAAATACTAAAATTTTCTTCTTCTTTTTATATGTGTTTATAGTAATACATTATTCGAAATAAACCTATATTTCTATAAATATTGAATTTCTTTGCGGTTTACCTCAAAATAAACCTTGTTGATTTGGCCCAAGTCAGCATTTGCGTCTGACATTCCTGAGTTAGCCTGATTCATTATCGACATGAAGACGAAGGTCTTAGGTGATTATACCATGCCTTTTTTCAACTAGTTTAAAGGATTTTATTTAGCTGTGTGGAGTAATAAATACTTGATGTGCTTGGTCCCTCCTTCAGGTAATCTGGATAACATTCTGAGAGAAACAGACGTCTCATGATATCTAAAGCTTTCTCCACCTTAGTCTTCTTAAGGGCGTATAAGGCGCTTCTCTTCTACTCCTTGCTCATGTCTTTGGTCTCTGGATCGTATTGATTGATCCAAGATTCTCCTGTAGTTCCCAGAAAAATCTTCGTCTTGCTCGAAAAGAACTAGCTTTTGCAAAAAGTGTCTATATTCGTGGAACTCAAGGCAATGATTCCTTTTTGTACAATTCTTTGTGAATAATTTTCTACACACTACCTTAACTAAGATCACTCATACATGATCATTTAAATGGTTTACTCTTCGGTGTAATAGGATAACCCCTCCTCTCTTCTTTCTTCTCTGTGATCATCCATATTTTGAATTGTCTGTGAGGGTTATGTGGGCAGTTTGAGAACATTTTTTTTTTCATTTCTCAATAGTGCCACATGGTGGTTATCATTCCCATGTACAACCATCATTTTTTCGTGAACTATTATTATATTATGTACACTTTTGTATTAAGGATCAGATTTACAGAATAAATTTATTCAGATAACTTGGAAACTTTCTACTAGTAACAAATAAAGGTACATATATTAAGGAGAAAAAATTAATGTTATATATATAGTATGGTATATTGCTTTGTGCTTCTAATTGAATATAAAAATGAAAACAGTATGCTTTGAATTGCAATTCGTGTATCTGATACGAATTTTATGGGAATACTAGCTGCATGGGCTTTCTCTACTTCACTAATTTTCACTTTTCTTCACAAAATCAGCTCTTCTAATACTCTTATCTAAATTGACTTCCACCCCGCGCTTCTCTGATTAGCCTGGCGTTGCTCGGGCCTTTACCGAGTGCTTAACTTAAAATTCCCTGTTTCGAAATTTTTTCGCATTTTTTCTTTGTCAGACAGGTTTACTCCCGCCTGGCTTTGCACGAACATTTTTAAATGCATAACATATTGGCATGGAAATTCCCTTCTCGCTATCAGAGCTCTCGAGTAAGTGAACAATGGGACTTTATTATTCACTTACTCACTTTGACACTTTTTAGGTCTCGGAATCGAAAATGTACCTTTTTAAAAATAGTTGCATTTTGAAAAAAGTAGAAATTTTTATATTTACAAAATTTCACAATTGTATTAAATGTTGAAAATTGTGAGCATTTTTTGAGATGTTCGATACACGGAAAAAGTTTCATACAATTATTTTTATAAATGAAGAAGTTATAAAAACTTTGAATTTGATAAGTAGTTATTAGATATTTAGGATTTGAGTATTTTTTAAAATTTCGTAAAAAAAAAAAAAAAGTTTTTAGCATTTTATTTTTTAAACCACTAACTCTTAAAAGGTCAAAGTATGAGTTTTTTAAAAATCAGTTTCATGTAAACCCATCGACGTTGATTCATTTTAGAAAAAAATTTTAAAATATGTAAAGTGTCGTTGTTTTGTAAAAAAAAAATCCTGTATCGGGACGAAATAAATTATCTTTCCTAGTACAAAATTGCTGGCAAAGTTAGTAAATGCGCGAATAAAATTTAGAGTATTTTTTAAAAAAATCATAAAAATTAAGCGATGATGTTTCGAACCCAGTTACAAACGCAAGCGCTCTTACCGAAAAATAGAACTCTTGCCGAACACACCACGAATTTAACAGAAACAGGAATTGAAAAGACGTTCCAAACCAGGCGTTGCTAGGGTTTTCTCTTTCCCTCATGACACCAGTATTTCCGTGTGTGTGTTTGTACGCGCACAATGTAAATGATTTCTAAAATTATGTCAAAAAATTTCCCTTTTTCGAAATTTGTTCCATTCCACTTATTTTTGATTTAAGACAGGTTTCTTTCCCCTCTGTATAGTCCGGCATAATACGGGTTGTTCTATCTTCCCCTCACAGATAAGATATAGCTTCAAATTTCGATGTATGACTTATAAAAACTATTGCGTTAGAGTTAAAATATTATTATTGTGAAGCAATAAAAAGAAAACGATTCTGATACTAGGAGTAAAACACACAAAAAACTTTCATCATTTTTTAATAATAGTTAGTTTCTAAGAATCTAAAATTATGAAATAGATTTCAGATTTTCATGAATCAATCAATCGTTTCATATAGTTAGCTTTAAAATGTATTTTGATCCAAAATAATAGAAGATTTACTTTTTAATTAACAAAGAATTAATTTAGTAATGAAATAATAGAAATTATCCTTTTGAAAAAACATATTATAGCTTGTACTCAAAAATAACTCCGGTGGCTTTTTCAAATAATTTTAATTGGTGGCACATTCTGATTGAACATAGTTACAAATATATAAAAACAGTTAATACTATACAAATAATAAGGGACTTGCGCATGTGGACATTGGCATGTTCTTTCTGCACCGAGGTGGCAAGCTGACTGGTTAAGTTTCTACACGGCTAGGAGAGGACGCTCTATTACCATTCGTTACACTCCCCCTCTGGTTCCTAGGTATCGTCCTCGATGAGGAACCAGCAGAATTGTCTTCCCTTTTTCTCTCAGAGACATCACTGGAATGGCTTCTCCCCCTACTTCGAATATGGAGTAACTTATCTGATACACCATGAAGACGGATGCAATCTAAAATATCAAATTTCCCGGTAGGAAATATTAATCTAAAACATCAAATTTCCCGGTAGGAAGTATACAGTTAAAAATATCAAATTTCCCCGTAGGAAATACACAATTCAAAATATTAAATTTCTCGGTAGGAAATATACAATCTAAAACATCAAATTTCCCGGTAAGAAGTATTCAGTTCAAAATATCAAATTTCACGGTAGGAAATATACAATCCCAAAATTTCTTCGTAGCCGGCAGCTACATTTCAGAGCCCACTTTAAAATTCTTTATGAACTAGGTGTTCAGAACTTGACTTGATAATTTTACGTTCGGCTCATCTCCCGGTACGAAAAATATTCATTTGCGAAGAGAAGAGTCACCTATTGATCCATACTTCGATCTCTGTGAACTCTGCACCACTGGAAACGGACTCTCCTGTTCTCAGGAAATGTTCATCAGCGATGAGAACAATCACCTGTTGATCCATGCTTCGATCTCTATGATCTGTGCCCCATTGAAAACGGACTCTTCTGTTCTCAGGAAATATTCATCAATGAAGAACACAGTCACCACAGTTGATCTATGCTTTGATCTCCATGATCTCAGCTACATTGGAAACGGGCTCTTCTGTTATCTGGAAGTACTCATTAGTGAAAAGAACAGTCATCAGTGTCGATCCATGATTTTATCTCCATGATCTCAGCCACAAATTAAATGCAGTTAATTTAGTTTTAAAATAGTTAACCTTAATAATTGAGCATCAACTAATCACTAAAAGAACAAGAATTGGACATTCGAACACAATACTATTAAAAATATATATTGTTACGTAGATTCGAGGATTTTATGCAAAACAGTTACAAAGAAAATAAACAATTCTTTAAGAGCGATGCGAATTTATTATTAAAAATCCAATCCTTTAAATACAGGATTCAGCAGCGATATTCACAGAGTAAATATCCAAAGGTCTTCACACCTTCAACAGCAATCAAACACAATAACAGTGTTTAAAAATACACGTAAGTAAAGTAAAGATTATTCACTAGCACAGCCGAGTTAATCGCTAGTCAAAACAATCCTCATTACTCGCTGGTTTAATCCAGACTCCTCGCCGTCCCGGCGAGCCTCTCATTTATAGGTGCGACAGAAACTTCCAGAAATATAACCGCTCGTGTCATTGAACGTGACACTAGTGGAGAGATCTACTACTTTCTAGAAGGTTCCCGAGGGTTCCGAACTCGCCAACGACGCCAAAATGGTCGCCAAAAATGATGCCAACTTGGCTCTACCGCCAAGTTCTCATTGGATCGCCATTATAACTTAAGGGGCGGCATTGCTTGTGAATGGTACAATTTTAACATGAAATAAACATAACATAGAGTAATATAAATGCATTAAACACTCAAATATACAAATTATTTACACAAAATTCGTAACACTGCCCCCTCCTCAAAGACTGCACGTCCCGGGCAGTACAATCCTTGAGTAAGAGGCATCTATTTACAGGCAAATTACTCACATAATAATGACATATAAAGCAACAAATGTATTCCACAGCATATACAATACAAATAAATTCAAAGCACATGAAGAAATGTAAACATAAATTCCAGTATTAAAAAACTAAGGAATAAGAAAAGAGAAATAATTACACATTATTTACAAAATAATTAATGACCATGGTCTGAACTTAAGGATCTTATTCATCTTGGCCAAGATAAGGAGCTAGCCTATTGTAATGTATTACCTTCGGTTTTGAGTGTGGTGATTTCTGTATCCGCACCACACAACGTCATTTAGTCTTTTTAGGACTGTGTAAGGACCTTCCCAGTTTGTCTGCAGCTTTGGAGAGAGTCCTTTACGACGTTTCGGATTCCATAACCACTCTTTGTCGCCTTCGTGGAAGTTGTGTCCGGTTGCTCTTGCGTCGTATCGTGTCTTCATCTTCTCGGAAGCCAAGCCGATTCTTTCCCTAGCCAGATGATGTATTTCCTCCATCCTTGTCTGGAGTTTCTCGACATACTCCTCAGGCGCCAAGGGAGCATCTGGTGGTCGGCTGAACAGGAGATCCGCAGGCAGACGAAGATCACGCCCAAAGAGCATCTGGGATGGGGAATAGCTGGTGGTCTCATGAACGGCACTCCTGTAGGCAAGCAAGAAAAAGGGCAACTTCCTGTCCCAATCTTGTTGATTTCTGGATACCAGGAGAGAGAGGCTGTTCAGAATGGGGTCCGATTGAACCTCTCTACCATGCCGTCAGACTGAGGATGCAAAGCTGTTGTCCTGGTTTTGTCGATGGCGAGTATTTCACACAGTCTCTTGCAAACTGCAGAATCGAAGTTTCTCCCTTGATCGGAGTGCAGTTGTAGAGGAACCCCGAATCGTGAGATCCAGTGTTGAACTAGAACCTCTGCAACAGTCGAGGCCTCTTGGTCGGGAATAGGATAGGCTTCAGGCCATTTAGTGAAGTAGTCCATGACAACCATGATGTTGTTGTTGCCATCTGATGATCTCGGGAGTGGGCCTAGTGTGTCAAAAGCTATTCGTTCGAAAGGCGCTCCCACATTATACAGCTGCAGTCTTCCTCTAATGCGTTTTCTAGGACCTTTGCGTGCAGCACAGGGATCACATGTGTGACAACACTTTTCCACGTCACTCCGCACATTGTTCCAGTAGAAGCGCTCACGAACTTTTTGTAAGGTCTTCATAACACCAAAATGACCTCCAGTTGGACTGCCATGGAGTTCCTTAAGGACTGTTGAAACACTTGGCTTTGGGAGTATCAATTGCCCCTGAATGTTTTTCCGTCGTCAGACTCCCATTTTCGATATAAAACACCATTTCTCAGATGGAGAGAGTCCCAAAGAGCCCAGTAACGCTTCGTTGTAGGATGGAAAGGGGCGATGTCTTGCCAGCTGGGCTTTTCGTCAGACGACTCTTTGAATTCTATGACGGGTTTTATTTCAGGATCAGCCAGTTGATCTTTTCGGACGTTCTCATCACTCCACGGGTCCAATGCCGATGTTGATGGCGTTGTAACTTGGCGGACTATTGGATCTATTACGCCAAATTTCTTTTCGATTCTCGAGCAGTATTTACTGTTCTCCGGGCAAGGTCTTCTGGAAGGGACGTCTCCATTCCCCTCTGCTGATCCTTTTCGGTTTCTACACACTTCCTTAGACTCGACTACATTTGCAAGGTGCGGATGTGCCTTGTTTATTTGAGGGCAGTTACTTCTTAGGTGCCCCTCTCCACCGCACCCCCAGCACTTGGTGCTACAATCTTTCTTATTATTTCGGGGGCAATTGCTTCTGAGATGCCCTGGTTTACCCCCCCCCCCAACACGTGATGCTACGCCTCCTCAGGTTCTGAAGTTGAGCCATTAAGTCTTGAATTTCTTCTTTCAAATTCTTCATCTCCTTCATCCATGGAGATTCACCGGGCGCACACAAATCTGCACTCACTCTAGCTCCTCGGATGGAATGTCGGTCTCTGCAACTGGCTTCATTGGCGGCCTCCAATTTCAGGGCAGATTTAAGATCTTGTACATCTGCCATTCTTACAGCCTTTTGAATTTCCCCATCCCTCAATCCATCCACGAAATATTGCAAAGAGATTACTTCGCGCACAGTTGCTGGGTGCTCAGAGAAAGCCAAGTTGGCGAGCCTTTCTACTTCGGAGGCATACTCCTGCAAGCTTTCTCCGGTTTTCTGGAGTCTTGTTTTCATCTGCAGATGTGCGTAGTCCTTGGAGTATTTTTGGCCGAACCGAAGATCCAGAGCATTATACAGGGAGTTCAAATTCAGTCGCTCTGTGTCGGGAAGAGTCTGCAGTATTTCAGCAGCTTCTCCTCTAAGGGATGCTGCTAGCTGACATGCTTTCACACCTTCAGTCCATCCATTGGCTTCAGAAATTATTGAGAATTGAGTCTTGTATACCTCCCAGTTGGTTTTTCCGTCATAGGTTCAGAGTTTCACTGACACTGGTGAGGCAGTCACAGGCACCGGAGAGGTAGACACAGGTACTGGAGACGAAGGCAAAATCTTGCTTTCGTTCGTCATCTTTCCGCAAGCTAGAAGCTTCTTTTCAAGATCTTCAACTCGCTGGCTAAAACTTCCAGCTACTTCTTCAATTCTTCCTTCAACTTGCTCTTTAATCTTTTCTATTTCTTCTCCTACTTTCTTCTCTCTCTATCTTCTCTTCAACTACTACAATCTTTTCTTCAACTATTGCAATCTTTTCTTCAACTTTCAATGCTATTTCCTCTTCCACACTATCGATTTTCTTTTCTAAATTATTTCTCAGCTCTTCTTGACCTTTCTTGGTCTCTTCTTGGCTCTTCTGTACATTTTCCAGACCTTTCTGCATTTCTTGTTGGCCTTTTAGCATTTCTTGCCTAGTCTCTTCCAGACCTTTCTGCATTTCTTGTTGGCCTTTCTGCATTTCTACCTGGCCTTTCTGCATTTCTTGCCTAGTCTCTTCCAGGCCTTTATGCATTTCTTGCCTAGTCTCTTCCAGACCTTTCTGCATTTCTTGCCTAGTCTCTTCTTGACCTTTCTGCATTTCTTGCCTAGTCTCTTCTTGGCCGTTTTTCAAGGCATTAATACCTTCCAACAGAGCCTTCAGTTGCTCATCCATCGCTCTTGTTATTGGCATAAAATCCCACTTCTGACACCAAACTGTTGCGTAGATCCGAGGGTTCGAGGATTTTATGCAAAACAGTTACAAAGAAAATAAACAATTCTTTAAGAGCGATGCGAATTTATTATCAAAAATCCAATCCTTTAAACACAGGATTCAGCAGCGATATTCACAGAGTAAATATCCAAAGGTCTTCACACCTTCAACAGCAATCAAACACAATAACAGTGTTTAAAAATACACGTAAGTAAAGATTATTCACAAGCACAGCCGAGTTAATCGCTAGTCAAAACAATCCTCACTACTCGCTGGTTTAATCCAGACTCCTCGCCG
>BMAV01020829.1:184473-212180 GCA_019973955.1 Trichonephila inaurata madagascariensis
TATATATATATATATAAGGATTGGTGTGACTCAATAATCGTATCGAGTGCGCTCCTGCTCCCTTGTTAAAACATGTTGAAGTCTTTTCGCTTTAAATATTAAAAATAATACAATTATTCTTCATCGGAATTTTATATTATTGTTCATTATTTATAACATCAATTATAAATGCTAATTCTGTGAGGCTTAAAATTACAATTCGCTTAAAACTAATTATAATTGGAGCAATCATTTTAAAAAAATCATTTTACATTTTTGTAAACATTGACACGCACTTGGCTTTACTCTCCTTACAATTCAGCTATTATATCAATAATGTTTTATTTTCTTATAGATGAACTCTTGCAAAGAGTGGGCACTTCAGCCGGTATACTTTTAATGTATCAGTTCTGCACAGAGTATTTTATAACTAATTAATTAATACTAAATTAAGAACAAGTTTTTAATAAGTATTAACGACTTCCATGGGCTTGTCTTGGAAAGTAAAGTTATTATAAGGAATGCTTATGATTAGAAATTGACCCTCTGAGTTCTTTTTCTATATTTAGCTGATATCTATATTTTGTTTTCTAAGCAGCCACCGCATTTTGCAATATGTTCAATTTAAAAATTAGAGAAAGGAAAAATAACATAATAATTATCCTATTACTTAATTTTTTTTGCTTAAAAGTAACGTATACAAAACTTAATACTTATTTATTTGTATGGTTTATAATTAAGATCGCGTATTGTAGCTTTGGCGTCAAAGTGCATTATTATTGCATTCACTACATTATTAATGAAGAAGGGGGGCGCGATAAAAATTGTGATTGAAAAGGGGGGCGCCAGCATTGAAAGTTTGAGAAGCACTGCGCTAAGGAAAAGGCTTTTGTTTGTGAAATCTGCAACAAAGCGTTCTCTCAAGCTAGCAAATGACACTACATTTGTGTATTCATGAGAAGGGAAAAGTCTTACGTTTGTGAAATCTGCCTAAAGGCTTTCGCCCGATCTGAAACCTTGGAAAAATCATTTGCTTGTGCACACGAAGAAAACAGCTTTTGTTTGTAAAATCTGCAACTTGTACTCCAGAAAAAGTAATTTGATAGTTCATTTGCGGGTTCTTACCAATGAAAATTGTTATGTTTTTGAAATCTGAAAAAAAGGCCTTCTTCCGGATGAATCTTTTGAAAAATCATCTAATTATATACACACTAATGAAAAAACCTTTTGTTTGTGAAATCTGCAACAAAGCGTTCTATCTAAGAAGTAGTTTGATTGAAAGTTCATTTGCTTGTTCATACCAACGAAAAACGTCATATTTGTGAAGTCTGTGAATGGATATTCTGTAAAAACAATCGTTGGAGTCTTCATTTGCCTACTCATACCAGTAAAAATCCGTGCTCGTGAAATTGGCACAAAAGTTAATTTCTTGTTTTTTTTTTTTTTGTTTTTAGGGCATATTAGTGCTTTTCATAAGGATGAATATTGAATGCTTATGAATTTTATAAGAATTTTTTTTTCATTTTGTTTCTTTAAAAAATATTATTATTTTTTGTGATTGATTTTATAAAATTAATCACAAAAGTCAAAGTGCACTCTCAAAATTTTCACTTTTTATGTGTTTATGAAAATTAAAGAGCTTCATTGGTTTTTTGTATGGATTTCACTTTCTATCTCTCTCACGCGTTCATACTTGTTTATGAATTATTAAAAACATTTGAAACTGGTTGATAAAAAATAATTCATTTAATGAATATCACTACACGAAAGTATACATTCACATGAAAAAATGGGGGAAGAACAAAGCATAACATGCAGTTGAAAATAATTCAACATCGAGTAACTTAGTCATGGGTATAAGGGATATCTTGCAATCTCCTAGGAGTTGATGTAATTCATTTTGTGTGATATCTAACGTGATTTCAGATGGTGTGTAATGGAATCTTTGAACTCGATTTTTACCCACTTTAAAAGGTCCGATTAAGTCGAAATTTTGCACACTTGTTAATACTTGTTGACGAAGCAATAATTTTATAATTTTGTTCCATTGTCTTGATTAGGATAATTAGGAATACGATTTATAGATTGGGAGACTAATTCCTTATACTACTTCCAGATTTGGTGACATTGCGTAAACCATTCTCAGATTTGGCGACTTATTCCATTTCCAGATTTGGCGACTAATTTCAGATTTAGCCACTATAAGATTGAGGTGCAACTCTAAAACCGCGAATAGGCTTGTGGTTAATAGAAATAAAACAAAAAAGAAGTGTTATTTATGAGAGAAAAGGTAGGGTGGGTGGGTTAGCAATTTCTTACCAAAATATAAGTCCAGTTTTTCTGAAAATGGAAATAAAAAAAGACTTGTGCATGTGAAAAAAAAATTTTTTTTTGTTCTGACTTCTAAATTTTTTAAAGCAATATGCATTTGGAAGTGATAATACGAATTAACATTCTAGAAATACGTTTAAAAGGTGATGATACGCGAATTAACATTATAGCAATAAGTTTAAAATATGATGATACGAATTAACATTATAACAATACGTTTAAAAGGTGATAATACGATTGACATTTAATATTTGTTCTCAACACACTTTTATTAGTTAGACGTATCTATAGAGACGGAATCTTTGAAATATAACGATATGGGACTCATCCGAGGCCCGGTAAACGGAGAGAATAAATACCCTTCAGACTCGTTAATTAATATCTATTGAAGAGCAAGACTAATTCTAGCAGCCATATAGTAAACCCGGCTCCAAATATCAAACTCAAAGATAAATTCAACATATAAATGGTAGTTTTAAAAACTAAAAAAAACATGCTTTTATTGTAGATTGAACAAAAAAATGAAAAATAAATTATAGTTTTTAAAAAAAGTTAAAAACACGCTTTAATAGTGAATTGAACTAAAACGCAAAAAAAAAAAAAAATTTTTAATGTAAGAACAAAATGTTTGACGAGAAAATTAACGGCATTGTGGTAAAAGCGTGGGATGCTTTGTACTACATTTTTACACTAACGCAGCATTTCGGATTAGAACTAATAAGAACTTATAACACTTAATATTGTGCACTCCACGCTTTTATCTCAATGACATTAATTTTCTCGTTAATCATTTTATTCTTATATTGTAACGAATGGTAATAGAGCGCCCTCTCCTGGCCGTATGAACAAGTAACAAGTCTGACTGTTACCTCGGTGAAGGAAGGACGTGCCAGTGTCCGCCAGCGCTAAATTCCTTAGCATTTGTATTGTCTTAACTGTTTGTATGTATTTGTAACTGTGCTCAATTAGAAAGTACAACCAATTAAAATTATTTGAGCTAGCCGCCGGTGTTATTTTTGAGTACACGTTATAATATTAGGAATTATTTTTTTACTTTTTAGTTCGATTCACTATAAAAGCGTGTTTTTTAGTTTTTTTAAAATTATAATTTATTTGAGGTATTATTATGTCCGACTTTGTGTTTTTTAATTCTTCTGTCAAGTTCTTTCTATATTTATTCAATAGGATTCAAATTTGGAGATTGAGTTGTGGTATGGAGCTGTGCAGGTACTTTTTGAACGAATGTCTCTTTTACAAATGCAAATGAATATCTTGAATCGTTATTTTTCTGAAAATTCACTGGCTTTCATGCTGTTTATCTTCAATAGAATCTTCCACGTTATTTCGCAGTATCTTAAAGTACTCGTATTTCTACGGATCCATCTGTAGGTTTACTGAAGTCTAATATTCCTCAACTTGTGACGTCTCTCGCGTCCTTCTTCTAACATAACTCCTAAGTTCTTTGACGGCCACGATTAATGGCAAAACTTTTCCAACCCAATACCAAGAAGAGAAACGAATCGAATATGCAAATGAGATATACTTTAAAAGGATAGAAAGTTTGGTGAGATATAACGGCAAGCATAGAGATAACTTAGTGCGGAATTGTTTGGAATAAAGGTTAGACGTCCTACAGCTCTGGAAGAAGGATACGCTCATCACAATTGAATATAATAAAGATTAAGAAAGTCTAAGTCTTCTCACCTATTATCAACTTAATTGGAATTTCTTCAACCTAGGAAGGAAGGTGACTTTATAAAAGGTAATATTTTGTATAGGAAGTTAGATTAGACAGTTAAATTATTATAATTAAGATAAGTGATCTAGTTGCGCGATCTGACTTGAATATAAGGTTTAATTGTTGGCTCATTTTCACTTTAAGAAAGTTGTTATTTAGATTTAAGTTATTCTTAATAAAAGTTGTGTTAAGAATTACATAATGTCTCATCATTTAGATAATCCCACACCTCTAGCTTACGCGAATCACCCCAGACATAGTCATCACAGGATGGCTATGTCTCAAACTAGCATCGAGTATTGATTCCTAAACCATGACACCTCTTAGCTGCGCTGTAGAAACGCGATAGTGATAAGTATCAATTCTTAGTTTCTGCGCCGCTGAAATATGACACATCAACCACAATTGCGAAAATGTTATATTTTTTCCCTTCGTTAAAAAAGACAATATTCCCTAAAATAAAATCGACTAGATATATAAATTAATAAAGTTGCCCCTTTCATTTGTTTCGGATGTGACATAAAATCCTTCAGACCAAAGAATTCTTGAAACTCCTTCTACACTATCTCACTTATTACTGTTGAATCAACGTATTCCATTAATTGAGGAAAGAGGATAACTTTAAGTTCGATTTTTCACTTTTCTTACATCAGTGCTAGAACATCTCGTTCATTCGAAATCTTTGGCCATCCTCTACAGGCTTTGTCAACATTTGAGGTTTGTTCAGTTGTTTCATAATTCTTTATATAGTTTGGACCTGAAGTCGCCAAAGTGGTGTTCCGCGAGAAAATTTCGCTGTTCCCCAGAAAAATGTGGAATATACTCACTTATCACGTTATAATTTAAGATGCATCACACTTGCGTTCTTAGATCGCACTTTTTTTTTTCTTATAAATATATTTATAACTTTCACCAAATTCAATTAGTCATCCGTGGAATTTAAATTATGAATTTACTGGTCCGTGAGGTCAAAAAATTCGGTGACCGCTGGTTTGGACGACAGACCGACTTTTGCATTTTATTTTATTTTTCTATAGGTATCTTTCATTGGTGTTCTTTGAAGGAATGGATTTCCGCTAAGTTTTGTATTGACGAGAATATCTGCTGCGAAATTTTTTTTCTGGTGAAAATTAAACTTATAATCAGTAGTCACTTTATGTTCAAAAATTTGCTGTTAAGTTAGGAGACCACGGTAGCAAAGTGGTCAAGGTATCGGATCATGAGTTCGAGCCCACTACCACTAAAGACCTGCCGTGCAGGGAGCGATGCTCGTCAAATCTGTCGAGAGCTCAAACGTCCTCCCGTTGGTGTGATGTGGTGTGGTATTTAGGAGAGGGGACAGCTCAGGTGTTGTTCTCGTCACTTGACCATGGTTCAAAATTACGAGGCCCGTCTCCAAAAATTGCCCTCGAGTTGCTGAACAGGGGGACGTTAATATTCACTCACGCTGATAAGTTAGGCTTCTCGCACATTTTTTTTTTAATTTAGGAAGATTTTTTTTTGAAGCTGCCAAAGTTTATCGCTTTATATACTCTGATTTAGAAAACAAATTATATGTTTGGTGAGGGTATGGTTAAAATTAAATGACACGATGACGGCTTCGCCTATAGCATGGATCTGCCAATGAACTTAGGCTGAGATTCTAATTCAGCCTACGCATAATATCCAATGGTATAATCATGTTTATTTGTTTACAAGCTTCGTGCTGGACTACATAATTCACTCTCTACTACTAAAGCCGCATTCACACCAAGGCAGTCAGCGTCGAGCGTTTCGCCAATCAGACTTCATCTCGCGTCTCCGATTGGTTAGACGCTTAACGCTTGACTCTGACAGCCTTGGTGTGAATGCAGCTTAAGAAAAACACACACACAAACCCAAATTCTCTCTCTCTGTATATATATATATATATATATATATATATATATATATATAGCTAAATATCGCTTTTCTTAATTATTGAAATTTTTGTGGAGAGAATTATAGGTCGGAAAAAGAGCTGTAATTGAGCACTCTCAGTTGGAGAATTAAGTGCTCTGAGAAAGAAGCGCGTTTTTAAAGGCAGACGAAATTGAAAGTCGCTTTGGTTGATAAAAGGTTGAAGGTTTTGTTGAAAGAGCGGAAGTGCGTATTTTGTGTAAGAGCACAAAATTTGAGTTTAGCGTGGACTTTGTATAAACCTAATATCTTAGTATATAAATATCTTATTGGATATAAACCTCGAATCCGAACCAATAATTATAGATTCACTTCACTGTACATGAAAACTTGGATTACTGCCAGCAGGGGCGGCTCTAGGGACGGACAATCCGGACTCCTGCCCGGGGCGGCAAATTTCAAGGGCGGCATTTGGATCGAATTTGAAAAATATTTTTTTTTGTTACAAAGAATTTGATATATTTTCTGAAATATTATTGGGTGTGAATTTGGTATTGCATTTAACGTATCTTATTTTTTTTTAATTTTATGTTCTGTATATTTAATGCCAGTTTTCTTTTGTGTTTAAACTTGAAGGGTTTCAGGCGGGAGTATATGTTAAAGCATGAAATTATTTAATATGTTTACACATCTTTCGCTTGTAAATTTCTCCCCATCCCGGAGTGAGGTCACAACGGACATTCCTTTCACCCTTACGATGTCCGTGTGAGCTATCCAAAAGAGGACAAGGGTAATAAGAGGTTCTGATAGACAGAGAGCTACAGAAAATGTTTAATTTTAGTCCTGAGTGTAGTTATTATAAGTTAAAACAAATGCTTGTGATCCCCACCATCAATAGACTCTATTTTTCGAAGAAATTGGCCTGTTGAAATCGACGATTCCTTCTCTTACATTTCACTCGTTTGATATAATAACAAGTAATTATGTCCTTAATTTCGAATTGTCTTGAATCTAAAAACATAAAATAATAAATATATATAGAGAGAGAGAGAGAAAGAGAGAGAGAGGGGCGGCATTTTCCATTTTGTCTGGGGCGGCACTGCTAGAGCCGGCCCTGCTACCAGACAGGTTCTAAATCAGACACAAGCCCGAAGTCACACGCTGCCTACACGAGTGATAACCCAGTGGGATAAATGGGAAACGGGGGACCCTAGAACCCAGGGGTCCTGGACTGCAGCCCATTAAGCCCATACGTAGGTCCGGCCTTCGACGTCAGAGTCGCATAAGTGTGAATATGTGTTTCTAGTCAAATAGTTCAAAATTTTTGTGACGTCATAGTCACATGATAATTGAAATAAGGTGTTTCTAGCCATTTAGTTCATGCTCATGCTTCGCTCTTTGCAGAAACTTTTGAAAATATGTATATATTTGTAAACAATAATAATCCTCTTAGGCGAATAAAAAATGCACTTTATTTAAAAAAACACGTATAATACAAATATATATTTTTTTTAATTTTGGAAATTTTTCGAAGAATCTTACTGGTTGAAAATCTTTACAAATGCAACAACAAGTACAACTTAATGTCAGTTATGGATTCAATGGAGAACACATCATTGTGTATTTATCATGTAAAAGTCCTGAATTGGGCCCATTCGACAATGTCACGAACAAATAATCAAAAAACAATCATTACATGCTTCCAATCACAAAACCTCTATCCTTACAATTGCAGTTTAACATCCTCTACATTTCTAGTTAAGATAACTTTAAAAAGGAAAACCTAATATGCATTTTTACACTTTTTCTACAGAAGAAGAGGCTCTCAAATCAATCATACAATCCATAAAATAGTACTTCCCTAGAATTTAGTTGAAACGCGTATATAACCTCCTAAAATTGTACTGATTGATGGAGAAATTCGGAGGCCAATTTATATTAAATATGTTAATATCGAAGACATATTTTCATATACTTCAATTTTTCTTCTTTCACTTTGCTATAATGTAATTGCAAATATTTCTTCGTTTATTACATCTATAATTAAGAATTTTCTTTGTAGTTATAAACTGAAACAAAACCATCATCATTATGTTATTGGCATCGATAGAAGTACACATATTTACTTCTACGACGAAAATATTAAACAAATTTTTCCTTGTTTTCTTACCTGTTCAATGAATTTAATTGTATATTGTCACTCAATCTGTAGAAAAATCTGGAATTTCAGTAATAATTTATTTCATATAAAACTGGATTGTGTTTGTATCTCATTAAATTAAAAAATATTCTTTGTATATCAATGTTAATTTGAATAATCATTCTTCCTTCTTTTACATATGTGTACGAACGAAGTAACTTATATGTTTAAAAAGTGCAACAAGACTTCTCTTCGTTGTAAATTAAATAAGCATTCACGAACCAGGAAGCATGAAACGTCTTTCATTTGTGAAATTTGCAATAAGGCCTTCTCTTGTAAATTTCACTTAAGGTATCCGACTACGTTCGGAACCGCGATTTTAAAATAGCGCATAAATGGATAATTTTACTGATATTTAGTGTCACTTAGATTAGAATACATGTATAAAATTGTTTTAAGGACATTTTGACAATAAAAATTATTTAAATACAATATTTCGGCAAAAATTTAACTTAGAATAATTTTTTTTCCAAATGTTCTCCTTTCGTGAAAAATCCTTCTTTTATAATAATATTTTGCCTGTATATAGCTCAAACCTCTGTACAGAGGCTCAACTAGATCTTTTGAAATATATAACTTAGAAGTGAGTTTATCCATATTTTACGACAACAGAGGGGAGCAATTTTAAGAAAAAAACGCCAATAATTATTTAAATTGGTGGTAACTCTGTAAATAAAGTGAATTTTTCAAAAATCATAGTTGAGCCTCTGTAGAGAGGTCTGAGCTATATACAGGCAAAATATTATTATAATAGAAGCTTTTTTCACAAAAGGAGAACATTTTGAAAAAAGATTATTCTAAGTTAATTTTTTGCCGAAATATTGTATTTAAATATTTTTTTTTTTGTCAAAATATCCTTAAAACAATTTTATACATGTATTCTAATGTGACACTAAATATCATGAAAATTATCCATTTATGCGCTTTTTTAAAATCGCGGTTCCGAACGTAGTCGGATACCTTAAAAGACCATTTTTCCACACACAGCAAGGAAAAACGGGTTGAATGTGAAATTTACAACAAGGCGTTTTCTCGGAAGAGTGATTTAATACAACACGTGGTTTTTCATATTAACGAAAGGCCTTATGTTTGGGAAATTTGCAAAATGACTTTCTCTCGTCGAAATGCATTAGAAATACATTTGCATGTTCATACTTATGAAAAGCCTTATGTTTGTGAAAATTGTAAGAAGGGCTATTCTAGTAATTGGGCTTTATATAAAGAAACATCTTGTTATTCATTTTGACAAAAAACTTTATATCTTGAATTTTGCAGGCAAGCCTTCCCTGAAAATGGTAGTTTAAGAAAACATCTGCATATTCATACAAACGAAAAGACTTATATTTGCGTTATTTGCCGGTGTGCTTTTTCTGATAGTAGTACTTTAAGAAGACATTTGTGCGTATTCATACCAACGAAAGACCTTTTGTTTGTGAAATTTATAAAAAGACTTATACTCGTAATAGTTCATTAAAAATACACTTGCGTATTCATACGAAAGAAAGGCCTTATATTTGCGAAATCTGCGAAAAAGCCTTCTCTCAAAAAAAGTTCTTTGGAAAAACATTTGCTGATCCATTCCAAAGAAAAACCTTATGTTTGTGAAACTTGTGAAAAGAGGTTTACTCAGAGAAGTAGTTTAAAAAGACGTACGCATTTACATACTAACAAACTACATTAATGTTTTTTTTAAATCTTTAACAACGCCTTTTGTCATTTTGACTAGAATATCTAGGTACTCACAACAATTGCGTGAAAACCGCACATCTGTTACATTTGCATGCAGACTAAAATGAGGATATAGAAAATCATTTACAAATTATTGGTTATTTTTTGTCATTATCCGATGAATAATCCTCTTTTTTTCAATTCCTACTATTAGCTCTAACTCTCTATATATTTATCTTGGTGGAATTTTCAATCGTTAATAAAACATATTTTAAAGTGCTCAATTGAGCTGAAATTTTATATGCATGATTATTTTGGATGACAATACAGTAATTTAATTATAATTAATAAAAATGTATTGATTAAAACTAATTATTTAAAGAATTTTTGGCGACTTGTGTAAAAAATTGAAAAGGTTTTTTTTCTCTTATTTTAAAGCGTTCTTTTGACCTGAAATTTTCTATACACTATTGTTATAGCTAAGCATACGATAATTTAATTATAATTAATTGACTGAAACTAATTATTTAAAAAATTGCAGATACAGCCACGTTGGTTTCATTTTTAGCGACTTGGTTCAAAACTTTAAAAGATTTTTTTTCTCACGTTTTAAAGCATTCAGTTGAACTGAAATTTTATATACACGATTGTTTCGGATGACAATACGATACTTTAATGATAATTAATTAAAATTAAGTACCACTTAATGTTGTGATGCTGTCATATGTATATACATATTTATATTAATTGCAACTATTTAATAGAAAGTAGCTAAAATAAAATTTTTCTTTCTTGATCTTCGTAGGAATTGACTTAAATTTTTTTTTTATATTACTTGTTTTTGATCCTCTTAATTGTTTATGCTGACTACGTTAGAAAGTTACTTTTTGTGACACATTTCGAAATTATTCTCTAAATATTATGTTCTTGTTCATGAAAAGATATGGGCGTAGCCACTGCCATATCAATGATACGGAGCCCCCAAGCTAGAGGGGCCTCAACTAAAGTCCTTAGCGGGCACTCATATCTAAAACAGGGCCCCGAAGGATTTTTGATACAGGTTGTACTTAAAACTGGCTACGCCAGTGTAAAAAGAATAGGTGCATCTATGGAATCAACAATTGTTTTAATTTAGAACATCTTACATAAACACTGACTGGTTCATATACATTAACTTTTAGTTCGAATAAAATCACTTGATAATTTTGTCCTTTAACTGGTTTATTTTATTATTTGACATTCCTGAGTATATTTTATACAATACATATGTGAAATCTGATAAAAAAAAAATTCGCTTATAGCTTGTTTATTCTTGTCTTTTGAGCTTTGCAAATAATACGTAATTTGTAAATAAATTTCATTCATTTTCCTTTACTACTCTGTCTTTTGTTTTTAGTTTATTCCATTACGCCTTGATGACCGTCGCAATGAAAGAAAAAGATTTTACAGTGTAAAAACATCACTTGTACCAGGAACGTCTTTAGACTTCTTGATGTCCTGGGACTATACGCAAAAGCAGGCCCTGCGCCCCGACACAAATGCAGAACCCACTTATGATCCTTAAAAGTACATTGCATGCGTTGTCAAATACTTCACAAACAATAACTCGAAGCCAATAAATGTTCATGACTTACAATAACTCAAACCGGCTCGAACGACTGTCACCTTTTGACAGAATGAGTAATGATGGTGTGTAGTCGTGAGTGATGGTGTGTATACATGGACGACGGTCATCACATGTAGCCAGTAGACATAACGTTCGAAATTTCCAGTTTTTTGGAAAATAACAACAGGAAAAAACATTTGACCATTGAAATTCGAATCATGATCTTACTAAGGCTGAATCAAGAACGATACGAGGCCTTCATTGTGGCCGAGGCTTTGCTCCCAGGCCCAGTTGCCCCATACCTTAAGACGTCCATGCCTTCTACCCTATTCAGGAAAGTGTTCTATTTCTCTGTCTACCCGATTGAGGCAAATACGTCTCTTTTCCCTTCTATTTTTGGTTAAAACTAATGATAACGTTGCAATATGTGTTTCCCTTACTACTCGATTGGAAAGGCAATGTCTATTTTGTGTTCATCAATCGCTACATCGTATTATAAAATGTTTCCAGAAGTTAACTGAAAATATGATGACTGTTATGAAAAATTCGCATAAATCTCAGATAAGTGATTCCAAGGTTTTATCACTTTCTCAAACATCAGTAGTCAATTATAAAGTTTTATAAATAATATAGCATAAGAAAAAATAAATTTTAACATGTATAAAGAATTATATATCGTTGTTATCCTCAAAAATATTAAAATAAGTGTGAGGATAATACACTCATGTCCATAAATTGAGGATAATTTAAAGTCACATGGAAATAGAACTCTAATATATATATCAGGCCCCAGGCCTGCTGTTAAAATGAGGAGGGCATCATCTCTATAATAACGTCTTTATTTTGCTTCAGTCACATAAAATCCAACATGGCGGCCCTTTGGCGCACAACCCAGTTGAATAATAGACAACCATTTGGCTAGGAGTCACTGGATAAGCCTTTTCGAGTATGCATTCCCCTTCGTCAGCGCTCGCTCTACCTTTAAATAGGCTTATTTACCCACAAATCCTTACTCGATGGTAAAGATTTTGTTCTATTTTTATTTATTACGTACTTCATTTTGAAGCTAAACTTTTCAAACCTGACATATATATATATTAGGTTGGGGAAAAAGAAACCCATTATTTTTGCATGAAACTCAAGACTTTATTTAAAATGTTCGGATTGTCCGATTTAGGTCAAATATACACCGTTTTGCTGTATAATTTGTTGCCATTTTAAAGGTAGATTCATAATGCCTCTATCAAAGAAGTCTTGGTCCTTATTGGCGAAAAATTCTAGCCATCGATTTGCACAATCTTCTCTTGATTCCAATTTCTTATCACTCAGGAAGTTTTGCAATGGTAATAGTTTGGTGCCAGGTCCGGACTATATGGTGAATACATTAAAACTTCCAAGCCAAGCTCCCAGGGTTTGTGGCGAGTCACTGCAGACGTGTGTGGCCTGGAGTTGTCATGATGGAACACAACACCTCTTCTGTTGGCCAATTCTGGCCGTTTCTGGTCAATCACTAGCTTCAAACGGTCCAGTTGTTGACCGTAGAGATCTGAATGTAACGTTTGGACGTACCGAAGCAACTCATAATAAATTAGTCCTTTCCAGTCTCACCAAATACACAGTAGAAACTTCTTGGCCGTTAGTCCTGGTTTGGCCACCGTTTGAACTACTTCACCGAGCTTTGACCACGATCGTTTTCGCACAATACTGTCGTATGTGACCCGTTTCTCATCCCCAGTCACCATCTACTTAAGAAATGGGTCGATTTCATTGCGTTTGGCCAAGGCTTCACAGATGGAAATTCGATCCATCATGTTTTTTGGTGTTAATTGGTGTGGCACCCCAAAATCGAGCTTCTTTTTAAATCCAACTTTGCGCAAATAGTTTAAAACTGTTTTATGGTTGATCTTTAGCTCCTGGGCGATGTTACGACTACTAACAAGTTGGTCAACTTCAGTTATTTCTGTGATTTTATCGACATTTTCGACGACAGCCTGCCTGTGTGAGGTGCATCTTTAACATCAAAAATGCCTGAACGGAATCCACGAAAATAAAATTGCACGTAATTAGCTGTTACAGTATCGGCACCATAACCACCATTCTCAATTTCAGCCGCCTGGCTTGCATTTTCGCCTTTATCAAAGAAAAACTGTAAAATGAACCGAATTTTCTCTTTGTTGACTTCCATTTTTAACACGCTGTAACTCACAACTGAATGGACTAAACAAAAAAAGACAAAAGAATTTTTTTAGTGTGAGCTGTCTTCTTAACAACGAGCATAAATTTGAAATTGTTTGATTGATACTTCAGGAGATATGGACATTACAGCCATATACCGAAAAAATAATGGATTTCTTTTTCCCCTACCTAATAAGTATACATAACCCGTAAAATGGCAACACACATCTTCAAGAATCATATGGAAATTCCAGGAAGCCACCAGATGACACCGTTAGTACATCACAATGACCAGAGTATAAAAGGTGGATATATAAGGAATACAGGTAAAAAAGTAAAATTGTTCGCAAGTTCTTTATAAGCCTTGCAGTGCATTAACCGCATTGTTATGACACAAAGAATGCATTTGGATAACTTTTTACGTGGTAGAATTATCGGCCGTTTGGAATATCGGTGTACCCAGCTGGAAGTATCCAAGGAACTTTGAATCGCTCAGACTATCACCTCCAGGCTTTGGCAACGATTCCTTGATGATAGTAATGTGAGTAGAAGTTACAGGTCGTTTCTGAGTTAAGACGCCGAATGATAATCGGTATTTGGCATTTACCGCCAAAAGAAAAACAGACGGAGAACAGCATCATACCTATCTCGACAGCTCTCTTCACCCGTTGGTACGGCAGTTGTAAGGCAGACTGTGTACAGACGCTTAAGACAGATCGGTATATATAAAAGGTACTCATTTTCTTCCCCGCCGGGCCACTTACATATGACAGGTATTTTCCGCGGCCTGTACCATGAGGATATAATGTGAAGAAAACAATGTAAGACCAAAGCAACACTGAACACAGTTAAATGGATGAAAATGCAAAGCTCATTTTTTTTCTCTTATTTTAATACTATATTATTTTCTCTATCGAACACACAAAAATATTTGCTTTTATACGTTTTTTACTGAGTTACATTATAATTTCGATTTCCTTTCATCTTTGATGAAACCCGTTATTTACGTTCTACTATAAAAAAGCATATTAGTAGCAAAATTGATGTATGTGATTGCTGAAGTGGTAGAACTTCTAGTTAAATTTTGCGTACATTTTTCTTAAATAATTGAATTTCTTTGTGAGATGGGCCAAGAATGGGCTACTTAGAAGAGGCCTGGAGGCCGCAGGTTGATTATCACTGGTCTATATGCACTTAGACCTGTCAGCTGGGTTCCACTTACTGCAACTCTCCTTCGTCTTTGGTTAGCTAAAAGTAGAGAGCATGCATTGTGGACACCGCAACAGTGGGTTTGTGTGATGTTTTCCGACGAGTCAAGCCTTAGCTTGAAGTCTGATTCTCACCAGACTTTCATATGGTGAAGGCCAGGTACCCGTTACCACATAGAGCACCACATTGAACGACACCGTTTTGATGATGCAGGATTGCTCGTTTCTTTCGTTTTGGAAGGGGGTGGACTATTCTGGGCTCCAGAACTGAACTGCATGTTGAAATTGGAACCATGGCAGGCCAAATCAATCGGGATATCATTCTGGAATGCATGTTTGTTTCGGTGCGTCATGGGCGCAAAATTTGTGTTTATGGATGACAACGCTCGTCCTCACCATGCAAATATCCTAAACGAATACCTTTAATCGAAGGATATCACCCGTATGGACTCGCCAGCATTCTCACAGGACTTAAATCCAGTACAGCATTTATGGGAGATACTTGACCGACGATACAGCCCGTCAACTCCCTCCTACATGTCTGCCTGAACTTTGAAGAGCATTGCTTGATGAGTGGTGTAATATTCTATAAGATCAGATCGATAATTTGATACTCAGTGCACCTAGGCTTTGCACGGACTATGTTTCATTTTCTGGGAGGCATACTATGTATTAACCATCATACTAAGTATGTATTTTTTTGTTTTTTGTAATTTGCTCATAGGAGCTAAATTTCAATTTTTATTGATTTATTTGATATCAAACATATAGATTAATTTTTGCTGTTTACCTTTTGTTTATAAAAGAGCTTTACAAGTAAGTCACATTTGTTTTGCTTGTGATTCTTTCCTTGTCTGAACTTGCATTAACCTCAATTTATCCACATAAGTGTTCTGGTAAGAAGCGAATTTTGCAATTGGAGGTGCTTTCAAGAATAGTAAAAGAAACGGTGGCTAACTTACACCCCCGTAACCCAAGCGGGGAAGGACTGTAGGGCCTCAAAGTCTGACTGATGCCAAGTACGTATAGACTTTGTTAGATTTGGCGTGGAGAAAAAAAACCTGATTTTGCGGGGCAGCCGTAATATTATTCGTTACGCCACTTAATTGAAATGTTGCACATTTTTTGAGAATACAGATGTTTCTTCACATTTTAGTAACCAGTGCGAAGGATATAATACTTTTAAAAATGAAAAATTAGAGTTACATGATTAAAGAGGAATAAATCACCATTAAAAAAAAAGCATCTGTCCCAAAGTTCCACACGAAAAATGCGCTCAGATTTAACTCTGTTTTCTTCTAATCGAAATGCCGAATGTAATTTTGTAGATTTCGATGTTTAATACATTCAAACCCGCAGAAAGGTAGATTCACTGAATAAATATGATTATGGAAAGATTTTCTGATTAATATGTATACAACAGATGTGAACATACGTATTGAAAGTAAGCATTGAACTTAACAAATTATAAGAAATAAAAACACTATTTTTAATAAAGAATATTTTAATCATATTTAACAAAAATCGAAATGCTTGGTTTTATCCTGAAGAGAAACATAATTACGAAACTTACAATGTACTTTCTTATTAATTGTAATTATTCAAAAAGTTGCGAATAATTTTGAGAAATCGACAATTCTGGTAACGCACACAAATTATTTCGCTTTCAGCGTTGCCAACTAGTAAGGAGTATTAAATTTCCGCAATAATCGGCTCCTATTTTCGGAATCACTTTCAAATTTCGTTGGGAAAATATTTATGCAACTTCGAATTTTTATTATTTGTTCTTAAGTAGATTACCCAAAGAAATCTTATTATGGTTCAAAAAAGTTATGACCGAACCTTTAAATAACTTTTGTGGTTTTGTTTAGTTTTACTTGATGATGCAGCAAAGCTTATCTGGCTTATGTTTGTTTTCCTTAGATTTTGTATTCAATTGACACAAGGTGATTTCTTTTTCTTAATTTTTAAATGCTCTTCCAAGATCTAGATGCTTAGTGTAAACCATTTCCTTGAAAAAATTTTACTCATCTCTTTTTCAATTGGTTTTGATTCTGAAAAAGAAAGCGAGAAATATTTTCAAACAATGCAGAGCTTTAAAAAAATAGCTTTTTTGTGTGTGCTAGTTTGATATCTGGAGTAATAGCTCCAAGTGCCCCCCACCCCCTATACTACACTTTATAACCTTTTATTTCACTCCAAATATGACAAATGTAAAGGTTTCTTAAAATTTACATTTTAATGTCTGCTAAAAATCTTCAGAAATACTTTTTAAAGACTTTATTTTACCATATTAGATTCGTATATACATCGTGGAAAGTCATTTTCAAAAATTTTATTGCATTGATTTTTAACAGTACACAAATTCTATTAAAGCTTTTCTTAAAATGCAGTTCATAATTGAAAGAAAAGTACTAAAATTATGTAATGATAGTAATACTCTTAAAAATGTCTAGTGTTTTGTGGAAAGTTGACTTTTTTTAAGAATGTTTAATGTATTCTCTTTTATTTTTCCATTTAAATTGATATATATACAGTGGGCCACAAAAGTGTTCATACACTTGCAATTTCTTATGAAATTTAATGTTTTCGACTAATAAAAATTAATTTATTGTAATTTTTTTTATGATATCTGCAACTTGTTCTTAATGGAATGACATAACTAATTTTTTAAAAATAGTATAAATATTTTCTTTAAAAAATTAATTATCAAAAACCTACTAAAAAACTACGTCACAAAAGTCTTCGTAGACTTAACAAAAATCTCAACTTAGCTTTAAACATTGTATTTCCTTCTTAATTTAGTACTTAGTAGGATATCTTTTAGTGTCCACAACAACTTTTAAGCGGCTTGGTATAGATTTAATCAGTTTTTTGTAATTTCTGCATCGATTTTCCTCCATTCTTCCGAGATTATTGTTTTTACTTCACATTTTGTGTTTATTTGTCACGTTTTCTTTTTTTATATCTAAATCTCACCAAATATGTTCTACTCAGCTAAATAAAGTAAATGAGGAGGTGTTTTCATAATTTGGGGACCGTTATAGAGACACCAGTGGCATACAATGAGAGCAGTGCACTTGGCATCATTACTCTGTTAAAAAATTAAGAAGTCTCCAATATCCAAATTTCTGGTGGATAATTTGAAAATTCTCTTTAAAATAATTAAATAGAGCTAATGATTCACACTATCAACAAAAAATACCTAATTCTGAGGCCAATTTACACTCCCATGCCAGAACACCTTCACTTCCATGCTTCAGTATGGAAATGAAGGAGTTCTTGTTCCACATAAATTTATGGGATTAAACTCCTTATTTTTTCATTTACAAGCTATTATAGGCCCATCGGAACCAAAAAGGTTGAATTGTGTGCCACATCCCAATCAATTTGCTGTCAATTTTGAATTTTCTGAAACTTAATTCTAAAAATCTAGTTGGATCAATAAAAACATGGAGATAGAAGTGTTCTTGCGTGGGGGTGTAAATTAGCCACAGAATTAGGTAATTTGGTATTTTTTTATGGTATTCTGAATCATGAGCTCTATTTAAATATTTTAAAAAGAAATTTTAAATTATCCGCCCAAAATTTGGATATTAGAAACGACCTCATTTTTTAACAAGATAATGACGCCAAGCGCTCTGCTCTCAATGTACGCCACTGGTGTCTATAACTGTCCCCAAATTATGAAAACACTGCCTCAATCACTTTATTTAGCCTAGTAGAACATATTTGGATTTAGAAAAAAAAACATGGCATATAAACACATAATGTGAAGTAAAAACAATAATCATAGAAGAATGGTCGAAAATCGATGCAGAAATTACAAAAAACTGATTAAATCTATACCAAGACATTTAAAAGTTGTTGTGAACACTAAAAGATATCCTACTAAGTACTCAATTAAGAAAGAAATACAATATTTAAAGCTATGTTGAGATTTTTGTTAAGTGTACGAAGACTTTTGGGGCATAATTTTTTAGTAGCTTTTTGATAATTCATTTTTAAAAAAAATATTTATACTATATTTGAAAAATTAGTTATGTCATTCCATTAAGAACAAGTTGCAGATATAAAAAAAATTACAATATATTAAATTTTATTTGTCTAAAACATTAAATTTTATAAGAAATTGAAAGTGTACGAACACTTTTGTGACCCACTGTATATATAGAGAGAGAAATCTGATAAATTTCAGTAAAAATTCAAATATTTTAATGCATATTGCAAGTGATAAATGTAAATTTTTAAAAACCTAAATGTAGGTTAAGCTTAGGCCAACTTTCATCCATAATTGGATGACGATTGAAAATCGGAAGCAATTTAACCTTTATTATTTGTAATGATTGAAACATTGAAAAGGATGAAAATTTATTTTACTAGTTGATAATAACATTGAATTGAATGTATGTTTAATTTTCCATTTTTGAGTAAATACTTTAGAGAAGTTTATTTTTCTAAAAGTGCCAAAGGGTAACAGTGGCTTCACATGTTACAACATTGTTTAAATTTTATTTTAGATTTAAGTAATAAAAATCTATACTATATATATATATAGTGGGCCACAAAAGTCTTCGTACACTTGCAATTTCCAATAAAATTTTATGTTTTCGACTAATAAAAATTAATATATAGGAATAATAATTTTTTAATGATATCTACAACTTGTTCTTAATGGATTGACATAATCATTTTTTTAAAAATAGTATTACTATTTTTTTAAAAAATAATAATCAAAAAGCTACTAAAAAATTATGCCACAAAAATCTTCGTACACTTAACAAAAATCTCAACATAGCTTTAAATATTGTATTTCTTTCTTACTTTAGTACTTAGTAGGATATCTTTTAGTGTCCACAACAACTTTTAAACATCTTGGTATAGATTTAATCAGTTTTTTGTAATTTCTGCATCGATTTACAACCATTGTTCTATGATTATTGTTTTTACTTCACATTATGTGTTTATTTGTCCTGTTTTCTTTTCTTTAAAATTGAAATCTCGTCAGATATGTTTAACTAGGCTAAATAAAGGGATTGAGGAAGTTTTTCAGAATTTGGGGACAGTTATAGAGATACCAACGGCGTATATTGAGAGCAGTGCGCTTAGTGTCATTATCTTGTTAAAAAAATGAAGTCGTCTCCTATATCCAAATTTTCGGCGAATAATTTAAAATTTCATTTTTAAATATATAAATATAGCTCATGATTCAGAATACCATAAAAAAATACCAAATTATGTAATTCTGAGGCATATTTTCACCCACACACAAGAACATCTCCACCTCCTTGCTGAAGCATGGAAGTGGAAGAGTTCTTGCTACACCTAAATGCATGGTATTAAACTCCTCATTTTTCCATTTACAAGCAATTGTATGCCTATCGGAATAAAAAATGTTGAATTTTCTGTCATCCCAATCAATTTGATGTCAATTTTGTATTTTCTGAAACTTAATCCTAAGTATCTAGTTTGATCAATGAACCATGGAGGTGGTTCTTGCGTGGGGGTGTAAATGGGGGCCTCAGAATTAGGTAATTTGGTATTTTTTGATGGTATTCTGAATCATGAGCTCTATTTAAATATTTTAAAGAGAAAATTTAAATTATTTGCCCAAAATTTGGATACAGGAGACTACTTCATTTTTTAACAGGATAATGTCTCCAAGCACACTGCTCTCAACACTATCTCTATACTGTCCCCCAAATCTGAAAAACCTCCTCAATCACTTTATTTAGCCCAGTAAAACATATTTGGAGAGATTTTGATTTAGAAAAAAAGGAAACGTGGCATATAAACACATAATGTGAAGTAAAAACAATAATCATAGAAGAATGGTTGAAAATTGATGCAGAAATTACAAAAAACTGATTAAATCTATACCAAGACATTTAAAAGTTGTTGTAAACACTAAAAGATTTCCTACTAAGTACTAAATTAAGAAAGAAATACAATATTTAAAGCTATGTTGAGATTTTTGTTAAGTGTATGAAGACTTTTGTGGCATAATTTTTTAGTAGCTTTTTGATTATTAATTTTTAAAAAAAATAGTTAAACTATTTTTTAAAAAAAATGAATAAGTCAATCCATTAAGAACAAGTTGTAAATATCATTAAAAAATAACAATTCCCATATTTTAATTTTTATTATTTGAAAACATTAAATTTTATTGGAAATTGCAAGTGTACGAACACTTATGTGGCCCACTGTATGTACTATATATTATACATTTACGGAAACTCTTCTTGCTATCATATCATGTTTATGTTTTCTCCCCTTTATTACTATTCATACCAAAAATGATAAAAAAGATGCATTATCAATATATTTAAATTTGTTTGTAACCACCAAGTGTTTTATTGATTTGGCAGTAAAAAAACTTGGCGGGATAATTGGCTGATACGTCAATCCAACCAAAAAATCAATTCAGTGTTAAATGAGTCAGTGTAATTGTGGATGATGGTTTGCTCCTTGAAGCAATTGTTGACAATTCTTAGATAGATATTTTTGAAATTATGTGTTCTATTATGTTATATTTTAATTCTGCTACTTGTAGTTTATTCTTCATTAGTGTTTAGTAGAACATTACATAATTTTACTATCACTACACTTATATATTGCTAAATTATTCATTTGTTCTCTGATTGCAATTTCAAATGTTTCATTGTAAAAAGAACTCCTTTAATATTTTAATTTAATATTTTTGTATCATTGTGTGTTTTCTATCATCAGTTTTTTTGTTCATTCTTGTTTGAGCCAGCTGGACTCCAGTTAGAGTATTGTCTTATTCAGTTTAACACTGTCTGATGTATGTTATTGATGACAGTATTTTATTAAATGCTTAGCAGTGGATTTTCGGTAATGGATTCTTAAGAAACAAATGAGTTTGGTCTCTTTCTTATTAATTGTTGTAATATTGCCATTTCTTTACGCTAGAGCGATAAACAGTTTGTATTATTTATTAAGGTATCACTATTTTTGTTCATTCTATTCGCGCCATTACTTTTCTGTTGTAATTTATATTCATATTAATTTCATTCATTCATTTCCATTAATCTTTTCACCATATTCATTTTCTATTTTAGTGTGAATTTATATTTCTACTGTGTTTTGAAACATATTGTCTTTTAGAGTTTAAATTGCCGAAAATTATTTAAAAGATTAAAGATTGAACTTTTAATTTCAAAAACTATTTTTTTAGGCATGTTGTCTTGATCTAGATCAGTGATTCCCAAAGTGGTCTATATAGAGCCCTGGGGTCTATGACGACCTGCAAAGGGTCCATGAGGTGTAAATGGTGTCTACGATAGTGGCTGTCATTAAACCAGATTGTGACTTTAATTTTAAAAGGAAATTTAATCAGGTGGAAACCAGACTTATACCTATTTAGCATATTTATTTACTAAATTGAATGAGGTTAATTTGCAGTTACAAGTCTACAGCATAAATTTTATTAAAACAAGGACCACATTTCAGCCTTTTTTGCCAGAATTAAGCAAAAAGAGTATAATAATGGACGTTGCAAATTTTTCCAGTTTCTGAATTGTCACAGACAATCTACTAGGAAAAAAGACATCTTATTCTACGTCAAACATTTAAATGCCCTTATTTTAGATTTTGAAGCTAGGTTTGAAAATGTTTTGACTATCGTAATATCACAGTAGGCAATGAATTCATGTGGTCAGTTTGTAAAAAAAATAAAAAATGTCAGATTACAAGAATTAGGCACTATCGAGACTTTAGAAAAGACATTTTAATTTAATTAATTAAAATGCCTTTTCTTAAGTTTTAAACACTATACCTCACTGCTGTTAAAAATTTAAATCTTCTAAAGGAAGGAGCTCTATACCTGCCATCAAAAACACATTTAAGTTGATGAATTTACAAAAATTTAATATTAGGTTAGTAGGGGTCTACCCTAAGCCGAAAAACCTGTCAAGGGGTCTATGAGGCAAAATAGTTTGGGGAGAACCTCTGATCTAGATCATTTATTGAAAAAATATTATGCTTGCTAGATTGGTTGTCAATCTTTATTTTTAAGAATTTAACCCTATGAAAAGAACTGGTGCTTGAGTTAGTTCCTTAAAAGATGTAAATTGAATTTTTCCCCTTGTTGAAATATGTACATGCAAACATCTATAATTTTCAAAAGTGGCACAAAAGTCTTTTCGTTAATTTCAATACTCATGTATTTAATTTTTTTTTTTGATGGTGGAAATTTTTTGACCAGGTGAAGCTTCTCAGAAATGTAAGGATAGCACTGAATCTATTGACATTTTTTAATATAAGTTTTTGCAATAATTTGTATAAATTCAGGGAGGGGGGGAGGGGTTAAGAGACGTAGAAAAATATATTACCGTTTTTGAACTTAAAGACATGAAATTTGGCAGTCATGTTCATTTCATAGAATCCAGATTCACTATGAAAAGAGTTTTGGGAAAATTGATCCCCAAGGGAGGTTGCGAAGTTTGAGGGGTGTGATGGATAAATATTTCCGGTTTTGAACTTTGAAAACTGCAGACTTGAAATTTGTTGGACAGGTTCTTTTCATGTAGTAAAGATCCGCTCCATGAGTTGTTTTGTGAAAATTAAACGATAACGGCGGATGTGAAGGGGTGTTGGAAATAAATATATTCCCATTTTAGAATTATTAGACCTACAGACTGGAAGTTTGGTAGGCATGTTCCTTTCATGGACTAGAGTTCCGCTAAGAAGGAGCTTTGCAAAAGTCGTCCCCCAAAAGTGATTGTGTGCTGGGGGGATGTTGAGATTGGTTAAGGGATGTTATAGATCAGGGGTGTCCAACACGCGATCCTCATGTGGCTCGTCATTACCTAAGTTGCAGCCCGCCGACTATTTTTAAGAAGTTTTTAAATATGAGGTTTTTAAAGTTTTCTCATTTTGAAATTTATTTGAGGGAAAATTTATATATATATATATATAAATCTACAATGTATTTGCTTCTTACATGTTTTTGTTTTAAAAAAATTCTTTTTGATAACAGAAATGACATTTAGATTAAAATAGATTTATATTTTATCAAACAGTTACATTAAATTTTTCTATAATAAATTACTTTTTTAATATAAGTTTTAAAAAAATATTCAGGGCGGTTAAGATAAAGGGCAACGTATACTTAATTGTTTGCGAATGACAGCATTATCAAATTCGAACAATGAGTAACGAAAGATCAATTCAAAAGGAACACATTGTAATTTTCAAGAAAATGGCAACTGTAACATTTTAAACATTATTTGATCATTACATTATTATATTAACTATCTCTGTATACATTAAAAATAGTGAAAACAATAATAATAATAATTCATTCTGTTTTAAATTTTCACTGAATAAATGTTTGTTTCCAAATCTGATATAAAGGTACATATTTTTATGTACGTCCCGTAAGATTATAATGTTTTTCCGAAGTGGCCTGCAAGGTCATTTTGATTGGATACCCCTGTTTTAGATAAAAATTCCTTTTTTTTAGCAGTTACACACACATACTTAATATTTAGCAAGCATGTTTCATTTGTTGAATACAGATCCTCTAAGAGCGGATTTAACAGAAACCGACTCTTCGGGGGGGGGGGACAGTGAATTACTGGGATGTATTGTTTAAAAAAATATTCTCTTTTTCTTCAACTACTAAACCCACAGTAATGAAATTTAGTATCCCATGTTTTGTTTCTTGGATGCTAAGAATGGGTTGAAGGAAATTGACTCTCAAAGTGGATTTCAGGGCTTATTGATAAAAAAAATTCCAATTTTGAGTTAGATTTTGACTTCAAATTTGTGTGACTAGCATGTTTATTTTCTTAAGTAGAGATCCACTAAAAGTAGATTTTGTGAATCTCCTACTTGATGTAGTGGGTAACTGCAGCATAAAAGATAATTCTACTTAAGTTTCAGATATAATTCTGAAGTGCTCTTGTTTTTAAAAATCAAGAGATGAGAGTTATAATAATGTTTTTAATAGAATCAAGCACTTAATGATAGGACTTGGATATCTACAATTATATATGTATGTATATGTGCTATATATTCATACAACATTAAGAAATACCCAGTGAAGCGAGCGGGTAACGGCTTGTGCCATTATAAAAGATAATCATCTTCCATCATGTTTTACTTATCTTAACTCTTTCTGTTTCCTTGTAATTAGCAAATCTTTTTTGTAAATTATGGTTTGAATTTTATTTGGATAACTGTTAATTAAATGTATTGTATATTTCTAGCAAAGTCAACACTAGCATTTTTCAAAACGAAACTCTTCAGAGAACCCGGAAAAGAGAAGTTTATTATACAATTCTTCATTTCTTGCACAATTCTGATGTACAAGTGAATTTCATTTAACACATATGATTTTCTACCATAAGAAATTCCTTTTGTGTGTTTAGTATTTTAATGAGAATACATTTTCCCCCTGGTGTTCAAATGGGTAAAAATAAAAAAAGTACTATATGTGTCAAGAGTGCAACAAGGCCTTTTCTCTTTGTAGTAGATAAATATGCTTTCACTAACTCACAGCAATGAAAAGTCTTTTAGTTTTGTAAAATTTGTAGCAAGGCATTCTCTAATAAAACCAGATTTTAAATTATCATTTACTGATACACACTAATAATGAGCAACACTTTTATTAGTTTTTTTTTAATTTTTATGTTAACCTAATCAAGGAGCCATTCTGTTGCAGAAGAGATTTAAGAAAACATATGTGTATTAATACCAAAGAAAATCCTTACGTTTGTGATATCTGCATGAAGTCCTTCTCTATTAATAGTAGAATGAACATATTTGCATCTTTATGTTTGTGTAACCTTCAAACAGGCATTCTCCTTTAGTTCTAACTTAAAAGGTCATTTGCTCTAGTACACTACTCAGAAAAAATGTTTGTAAAATTTGTGACAAAGAGTGTATACTCAAAGTAGAAGTTAAAAAGTGCATTTACTAACTCATACCAAGGTACCTTTATGTGAAATCTGCAACAGTTCGTTTTGTAATCTAAGAGAACATTTGCATGTTAATAAAAAAGAAAAACCTTACATTTATGAAATTTGTAAGGAGTCTTTCTTCTAAAGTTGTAATTTAAGAAGACATTTCCATATTCACACCACTGAAAAGCTTATGTTTCTGAAATCTGCAAGAAGGCCTCCTCTGAAATTTCAAAGTTTAAACTTCATTTGCTGTTACACACTATGGAAAAAAATTTTGTTTGTAATGTCTGCAACAAGGCATTCTCTAAAAACAGCAGTTTTAAATACCATTTGCGTATTCATAGCAAGTCCTCTTTTTGTGAAATCTGCAACAAATTTTTCAGCTGTATATTAAAACACACACGTATTCATACTAATGAAAAGCCCTATGCTTGTGAAATTTGTAACAAGACATTCTCTGAGAAAAGCAATTTAGGAAAACATATGTTAATTCATACCAATGAAAAACCTTACGTTTGTGAAATTTGTAACAAGAGATTTTCTCAGAAAAGTAATTTGCGAACACATATGCTAATTCATACCAACGAAAAGCCTTATGTTTGTGAAAGTTGCAACAAGGCATTTTCTCAGAACAGCAGTTTAGTAAATCACATGCTAATTCACACCAATGAAAAGCCCTATGTTTGTGAAATTTGTAACAAGGCATTCTCAGAGAAAAGCAATTTAAGAAAACATATGCTAATTCATACCAATGAAAAACCTCACATTTGTGAAATTTGTAACAAGGCATTCTCTCAGAAAGTTCTTTTGAGAAGACATATGCTAATTCATACCAATGAAAAGCCTTATGTTTGTGATATCTGCAAGATGGCTTTTTCTGAAAATTCAAGGTTAAAGCATCATTTGCTGGAGCACACTATGGAAAAAAGTTTTATTTGTGATGTCTGCAATAAGGCGTTTTACCAAAACAGCAGTTTAAAAGTGCATTTGCTTATTCATAGCAAGGACAAGTCCTCGTTTTGTAAAATCTGCAAAAAATCTTTCTGCGGTACATTAGAACACATGCGTATTCATTGTAACGCAAAGCCTTATGTTTGTGAAATTTGTAACAAGACATTCTCTCAGAGAGGTCACTTGAGAAATCATATGTTAATTCATAGCAGTGAAAAGCCTTATGTTTGTGAAATTTGCTACAAGGCATTTTCTCAGAAAAGCAATTTAAAAAAACACATGATAATTCATACTAATGAAAGACCTTATGTATGTGCAATTTGTAACAAGGCATTTTCTCAGAAATGTCATTTGGAGAGACATAATCTAGTTCATACCAATGAAAAGCCTTATGTTTGTGAAATCTGTCACGAAGCTTTTTCTCGTTGTGATTATTTAAATAATCATTTACATATTCACAATAGTTAGAAAGCTTATAATATAGAGATTTTTCCAAGAATGCTGTCCCTATAATTGTTCCCTTTGAAAATAAATTACTTTCTTATGAAAATGTAGAACTACGTGTTTGTGTAAAACCAGCAGTTGTGCTATTTAATTATGTGGGTCCTTTACACATAAATAATTGACTGTCTAAAGTTTTAATTTGAATTATGAAGCATGTCATTTTTATTTTAGGTGATTCTTAATTAGGACCAAAACTTTTTTATTGATTGATTTATTTGTCATTTCTAAAAATATATATTTTAAACTAAATAATAGATAAATTTCAAGTGGAAACACCTGAGCATTGTTTGTTTGTGTTCCAGGATTGTTTCTCCTGTAATGCTACTTTTATTATTGTGGAAATATATTGTAATAAAAGAAATCTTTTGAAGTTTTGAAAGTGTTATTTTAAATAGAAACAAAAATATATAATTCAGAAACTACTGTTGGGTCAACTTCAACACTTAAGCAGTTGACTCCAGAGTCTCTAGCACAATAACCAATTTTATGGTGCAAACACTGTCCATATTTATGGTTATCTTTTAGTCGATAGCTTAAT
>BMAV01020829.1:225691-248358 GCA_019973955.1 Trichonephila inaurata madagascariensis
GTTCCGGAAAATCATGTTTAAACTTTTCCCCTTAATATCCCGGAACTCACATTTAAGCAGAGATAACAAAGTGCTTCTCTATACAGCCGTCATGCGTCCCATAATTGCTTACGCTTGTCCCGTCTGGGGTTATGCTGCTAAGACTAATATAAATATTTTAAATACTGTGCAAAATTCTTATATTCGAATGGTCGTAAAAGCTTGTCGCTATATGCGAAATGATTACATTAACAAAGCTCTAAAAATCAATAGTTTCAAAGCTCACATTCAAAAAGTTGCCATAAATTTCTTCAATAACTTGCAGTTTACAAACAATGCAAATATGATTAATTTAGATGTTTATAACTGCAATGACAATACCAAAAGGCCGAAAAGAATCCTACTGGATTCCTACAACCCGCCTTAGGTACTTTATCCTCGCAATAATTATGTAATTATTGCACCCAAGTAAACTTTTAAATTTTTTAATTTTTTCTTCTTTTATTATTTTTCTATCTTTTACCCCACTGGACAAGCGTATTCCACTTTCTACTTTTTAAAATTTTACTTATCCCCATGGGCAGCCAGCCAGAGGCTATACTCACTTCCACCTCCAACCAATGAGAGAGCACCCACATAGCTCTCAGCCATGTATGAACATTCCACGTCTTGAAGATAACCTTAAGCCCCTTCTCCCGGATTCCACCGTCGCAGCCAATAGCCTGCATGCTACATCGCAGACTGTGTAATTCCACGAAAGTCAAGCCCCACTTCAAAGACTCTTAAAGATATGGGATTGAGGACTGTGTATCAGTCCAGATGCCCAAAAATAGACTGCCATCCACTGGAATTTTCTTCAAACAACAACGATCTTTTGCTGCCGCCGTCTTATGCTCAAGGGGTAACTTCTAAAAATAGTATTGCTGTAGCGTTGGGCTCAAATCCCCTTTTACGTAATGATGGCTGTGAAAAACCTCCAATTTGCCCATTAAGGCCGTATCACACGTATATTTTTCATGCAATTTTTGGCCGAATCTGAGGGGGAAGGGTTGCCGTAAACAAAACGACGCTCTGACGTCAGCCGCGCTCTATCTCCACATTGAAAAATTACTCGCCGATTTTTCTGCTTCGGAAAATGAACATCCAAAATTATTTCTTTCACTTCGCTTGCGCAATTGTTGATGGGTGTAAACTAAAAATAGAGCACCATTCTATTTAAAATATTATACACCATTAAAATATTATACGGCATATCTGAAGTGTTAGACGAAACCGGAGCCGCCATCTTTTTTATGACGTAGGGCGCCTTAGAACCCCATTGGCTGGAATTTCAAGCAATTTTATTTGGAACAATTTTTTGAGCTCGCTAGCAAAAAATTGTTCTAAAGCGGTTGCTATGGCAACTGAGTAAAAATGGACTAAATTCATGTGACGTCATTAGTCACATGATAACTGAGCCACGTGTTTTTGGCCCATCAGTTCATAAATTAATGCGACGTCATAATTATATCATAAATATAATCACGCGTTTCCAGCCAATTAGTTCTTGTGCTTCACTGTTGCAAGCTTTTGCTTTTTGCAGAAACTTTTCTTTTAGAAAGTACATATTTGTCAACGATATAATAATGCACATAGTTAAACAAAATGCACTTAATTTAAAAGTATTCGTATAATGTAAGTTTTTTTCTTTAATTTTGAAAACTGTTTGAAGAATTTTAACACGTGAACTCTTTACCCAGTAATATCAAATTTTAAATGTTATCTAAACTTTACAAGTTGAACAACTAGTATGTCAATTTTTAATCAATGGGAAACACGTGATTGCCGTTATCATGTGACCATCATGAATTTAGTCCATTGCTTGAAACGTGTACGTGTGATACGGCCTTTGAATTATGCTTTTTGTTTTAAAGTATAGTTTTTACCTAAATATATCTTCAGTAATGGGTCAAAAAAATTATGACCCAGCCTTTTAATAACATTAAGGCTTAGTTTGACTGAAAGATGATGCAGCGGAGCTCATCCGGAAAAAGTTTGTTTTCCATAGATTTTGTGTTTATCTGAAACGGGTGAGTTCTTTTTATTATTTTTTGAGTGCTCTTCAAAGATCTTGATGCAAAGTGTTAACTGTTTCCTTGAAAACATTCTGGTTTCCTCTTTTACATTTTGCTTTTTCATTCTGAAACAGAAAGCGAGATATATTTTCGAAAAATGCATAGCTTTAAGAAAAGTCAAACTTGTGTTTGTTTTCTTAAATTGTGATTTCGCTAAAATAAATAGTTTATATATAATTTTGATTTTTGAGCAGGAATTTCATATATACAGTGGGCCACAAAAGTGTTCGTACACTTGCAATTTCTTATAAAATTTAATGTTTTCGACTAATAAAAATTAATATATTGTAATTGTAATTTTTTTATGATATCTGCAACTTGTTCTTAATGAAATGACATAATTAATTTTTTTAAAAATAATATAACAATTTTTTAAAAAAATTAATAATCAAAAAGCTACTAAAAGATTACGCCACAAAAGTCTTCGTACACTTAACAAAAAATCTCATCTTAGCTTTAAATATTGTATTTCTTTCTTAATTTAGTACTTAGCAGGATACCTTTTAGTGTCCACAACAACTTTTAAGCATTTTGGTATAGATTTAATCAGTTTTTTTGTATTTTCTGCATCGATTTTCCTCCATTCTTCTGTGATTATTGTTTTCACTTCACATTTTGTGTTTTTTTGCGATGTTTTCTTTTTTTTTTTGTCAACTTCTCATCAAATATGTTCTACTGGCTAAATAAAGTGATTGAGGAGGTATTTTCATTATTTGAGGACAGTTATAGAGACACCAGTGGCGTACATTGAGAACAGTGCGCTTGGCGTTATTACCCTGTTAAAAAATTAAGTCGTCTCCAATAGCCAAATTTCGGGTGGATAATTTAAAATTTCTCTTTAAAATATTTAAATAGAGCTCATTATTCACAATACCATCAAAAAATACCAAATTACCTAATTCTTAGGTCAATTTACACCCCCACGCCAGAACACCTTCACTTCAATGTTGAAGCTTGGATGAGGAGTTCTTGTTCCACATAAATTTCTGGGATTAAACTCCTTATTTTTTCATTTACAAGCTATTATAGGCCCATTGGAACCAAAAATGTTGAATTATCTGCCATACCAATCAATTTGCTATCAATTTTGAATTTTCTGAAACTTAATCCCAAGAATCAAGTTGGATCAATAAAACATGGAGGTGGAAGTGTTCTTGTGTGGGGGTGTAAATCGCGCGCGCGCGGCCACAGAATGAGGTAATTTGCTAATTTTTGTTGATATTGTGAATCATAAGCTCTATTTAAATATTTTAAAGAGAAATTTTAAATTGTCCGCCCAAAATTAGGATCTTGGAAACGACTTTATTTTTTAACAGGATAATGATGCTAAGCGCACTGCTCTCAATATACCCCACTGGTGTCTCTCTAACTGTCCCCAAATTATGAAAATACCTCTTCAATCACTTTATTTAGCCCAGTAGAACATATTTGGGGAGGTTTTAACATAAAAAAAAAAGAAAACATGACAAAAAAACACAAAATATGAAGTAAAAACAATAATCACAGAAGAATGGAGCAAAATCCATGCAGAAATTTCAAAAATTGATTAAATCTACACCAAGACCCTTAAAAGTTGTTGTGGACACTAAAAGATATCCTAATAAGTACTAAATTAAGAAAGAAATGCAATATTTAAAGCTAAGATGAGATTTTTGTTAAGTGTACAAAGACTTTTGTGGCGTAATCTTTTAGTAGCTTTTTGATTATTAATTTTTTTAAAAAATATCGAAGATATCGAATTCATTATAAAATAAATAATTCCGAAAAAAGTACCTTGGCGAACACTTTTAGTCGCCAAAAAAATGGACTGCGCCAAGTGGCCTCCCCTATACTACGCTTGAACCGAAATACTTTTTAAAGATTTGATTTTACCAGATTAGATGCATATATACATCCTTGAAAGTTATTTTCTAAATTTTCATTGCATTGATTCTTAACAGTATACACATTATATTATAATTGAAAGAAAAGTACTATAATTGTAATGAGAGTAATACTCTTAAAAATGTCTAGTGTTTTGTGGAAAGTTGACTTTTTGAAAGAATTTTTAAATGTATTCTTTTATTTTTCCATTTATATATAAATAGACAGATGGAGAGAGATCTGGTAAATTTTTTAATGCCTGATCCAAATGGGAAATGTAAATTTTTAAAAACCTAAATGTAGGTTATTCTTAAGCCAACTTTCATCCATAATTAGATGACGATTGAAAATCAGTAACAATTTGCCCGATGTTATTAAAATGATTGAAACATTGAAAAAAACGACAATTTATTTTACTAGTTGATAATACCATAAAATTGATTGTATGTTTATTTTTCCATTTTTGAGTTAATAATTTAAAGGAGTTTATTTTTCAAAAAGTGTCAAGTGCTGCATTGACTTGACATGTTATATCATTGTGTAAATTATATTTTAGATTTAAGTGATAAAAATCTACTCTCTCCATATATCAATATATATAATTCTTCTGTACATGTGTATGTGACTGAACTCCTTCTAAACAGCTGGATCGATTTTTATGACATTTTTTGTGTGGGTTCAAGTGGATTCGAGAATGGTTTAGATTCATGATTTGGTCTGATGTAGCAATTAGTTGAGAAGATATTAATTCGAAACCTTAAAACGCATAATTGTTTTACCCCTGTGTGTTGTTTATTCCGTTAATGAGCGGCAAGAAAAAAAGGAGGAGGGGGGTCGCAGGGCCAACTATATGCTGCAGGTCCGAGTGTTGGCAAACCATCGCATTTGTTTGTTTTTCCCATCAAGGATTAACTAAGAATATTGTACATTCAATGGCATTACAATAAATTAATTTATTGTGCATTAAAAATATACCTGCTATGAAAACAGCTTGAGTTTTATCTTTTTTATCAAGTTTAAGTTTCTATTTATAGTAGCTTCTACTATATTCTACTTTATTCATAGTATACACTTATTCACATGCAATTGATAAGTCGAATTGTGGTAACTGTGCATATGATGTTGTCAGGTATCGTAATAATTTTTTTTATAACTATTTTCATCAAAATGATATTAAGTATATCAATTTTCACCAACTTATTGAAAAAAGTTTGAAATTTTCGGATTTAAGATGTGTGGTACTTAACAACGTCTGTCGGGCTGCTGGTATATATATATATAAATGGATGTTCGTATATATGAAATTGCATCAGTCCAACACTGTTCAATCAATGACGACAATTGGCATGAATATGTATTTTGTGTGGAGAAAATTTTTGTGCTATCCTCTTTGTTGCAGCTTTCTACCATGTGGCGCTACAGCATATCAACTTCTGCACCGTTCAAACGCGAAGTTGCCTACATGTCGCAAAAAATGATGTCAACTTGGCTCTGTCAGGAACATTTCGCTATGTTTCAACTGAATCGCTTTTATAAAGTTAGGAATGGCGTTGCTTGCAAATATTACAAATTTAACATAAAATAAATACAACAGAAAGAAATATTAGTGTATTACACATCCAGATATAAATTATGTGCACTATTTTACTGTTCAGTACACAATTTGTGTAACAATGTGTTACTTTGGCTGAGCAGATCAGCTTAGGAAGGTGTTTTCAAAAATCGACCCACAAGAGAATTACGGGGTATTATAAATAAAAAACATCCTTTTTATCAGCTATTATATCTAGACTTAAAATTTAACCAATATGGTTTTTTTGTTCAACTGAAATATGCAAAAAGCTTTTTTTTTTGTTTAATTTGCAATTCACAATTAACTCATTTAAAAAATTTCTTTATCCTTCAATCTGTATTGTTTAATTTTTTATTTCACCCGTGCAAAGAATGGGTATACCAGCTAGTATATACATATTATACATTTACTGAAACCTTCCTTGCTACGATATCATATTTATGTTTTTTCTGATTTTACTATTCATTACCAATAATGATAATAAACATGCATTTTAAAAATATTTAAATTTATAATATGAAAGATAGGATTTTAAAATAATTTTATGATATCTATTAGCATTACGAATTTTAGTCATAAATCTATTAATAATGTATTTGTATTATGATACATAAAGAAAGAGAGCAGAAGGTACACAGTAAAAAAATTCAGTGTTAAATGAGTCAGCGTAATTCTTGACAGTTTGCCTCGTGAAGCAATTTTTGACAATTCCTTATGATAGATTTTTTTGAAATTCTGTGTTTGTGTTGTATTATGTTATGTTTCAACTCTACTGCTGATAGTTTATTCTTCATTAGTGTTTAGGAGAACATTATATAATTTTACTATCACTACACTTATATATTGCTAAATTATTCATTTGTTCTCTGTTTGTAATTTCAAACAAATCTTTGAAAAATTATTCCTTTAACCATTTAATTTAATATTCTTGTAGCATTGTGTGTCTTGTATCATATTCAATTCTTTTGTCTATTGTAGTTAGATGAAGCTAAAACAGTTTATCTTTTTTTAAGTATAATTTTGAACTTTAGTTAGTGTATTATCTTATTCATTTGAACACTGTCTGATGTACGTTATTCATGACTGGATTTTATGAAATGCTTAGCAGTGGATTTTCGGTGATGGATTCTTAAGCAATAAATGAGTTAGGTCTCTTTCTGATTTACTATTGCAAAATTGCCATTTCTTTACTTAAGATCAAAAAACATTTTGAAATATTTATTAACTTATCACTATTCTTGTTCACGTTCCATTTGTCATTACTTTTCTGTTATAATTTATATTCTTATTTAATTTAATCATTCATTTCCATTCATCTTTTCACCATATTCATTTTCTATTTTAGTGTAAAATTTATATTTCTACTGAAACATATTGTCTTTTAGAGTTTAAATTGCCGAAAATTATTTAAAAGATTAAAGTTTGAGCTATTTCTTAAATTAAAAAACTATTTTTTGGGCATTATCTAGATCATTTATTGAAAAAATATGCTTGCTAGATGGATTTTGGATCTTTATTTTTAAGAATTTAACCCTCTGCAAAGAACTGGTACTTGGGTTAGATCCTTAAAAGAAGTAAATTGAATTTCCCCCCTTGTTGAAATATGTACATGTAAACATTTCTAGTTTTCAAAGTAGCACAAAAGTCTTTTTGGAAATTTCAACGCTGATGTATTTAATTTTTCTTTCAATGGTAGAAATTTTTTGACCAGGTGAAGCTTCTCAGAAATGTAAGGATAGCACATAATCTGTTGACATTTTTTAAAATACATTTTGTAATATTTTGTATAAATACAATACTTTCACTTTATTCTGTAACTCATAATTAATAACATATCATAATTATGCTAAGTATTAAGATGAGTCAGTTTCATATTAAAACAACAAATATTGATTTGTAGGTATGAAATAATTCAAAGAAGATGAAATTAAATTTTCTGTCATTGATAAAAATTTTTAGTTCTATATTTGTCCAAATGCAAAACTAATAATATCAATATATTTTTTTTTTTTTTACATATAGTTTCTTTTTGGTTTTTTACTTTAAATATTAAAAATACTTTGAACAATCTGAAATGGGTAAAATGCTTAAAATATTTCCGGACAAGAAACATTTGAATTCAAGAAAGTCATTTGTAGATATCAGCCTTAAAAAATTATCTGTTGTTAAAAAAAAAATATTTACTATAATAATTAAATTTTTATTCTCAGTAACTTGAAAACATTAAATATAATAATTAAGAAACCATTGGTTTTTACTTTCTGTTGCCAGATCTAATGTAACTCTTGAAAGATCCACTACAAGTCTAATAATTTAGTTGTTTAAATCATCATAAGGATAAATGGTTATTTGTTACAAATTTATGTTTGTATGTCCATATATATAATTATCTAGAAAACCTCAAGCACTAAGAATAATGCAATTTTTTTAGTCTATTACCCATGGAGTCTTCATGTTTGCTTAATATTCAAGATAGGAGATTAGTGTTTCAGCAAAGTTGTCCTTTTTACTTCATTGAAGTTAAACATCATACAGGATGATTGCCAATAGCCCTTGTGTTGCTTCTAGTATGGCATTAAAAATTCCACCATCATGAATATATCTGGAGTAACATACACACTAAAATTATAGTGAAAAGTTTCTGTAGCAATTCATATTTTATAAAATAAATTTTATTTATATAACAATAAATTACATGTTCTTTCAGTAAATATGTCTGATGGAAACAAGTTAATTCGTAAACAACTGATGTGTTTTCAGTTTATCATCAGAAATTGGTGGGTATTAAATAAAACCTCTTTGTTTTCATACCCAAACAAATTTAGTTTTATTATTGATCAGTTATTTATAATTAATAATCTATGTATTTTTCAATCAACGATTATTTCGTTTTTCTCATTTATCTGATCAAGAAAGTTACATTGCATTTCCAGTCATATATGGTTCAAATGTTGGAAAATTATAAGCATTTTCACTTTTAAAAAGAGTCGCATTTTATTTTTTAAGCTTAGTGATATAGTTAAAAAAAAATACTCTCTTTTTTTTCAACTACTAAACCTACAGTTACGAAATTTAATATTGTGTTTTTCATTTGTTGGATGCTAAAAATGTGTTGCATGGAAATACAATTGAAAAGGCATTTTGATAAAAAGCATTTCGTTTTTGAACGATTAGATTTAGACTTCAAATTTGACAAGCATGTTTATTTTGTTAAGTAGACATCCGCTAAAAGTAGATTTTGCGTAAATCCTACTTGGTGTAGCAAATAACTGGAGCGTAAAAAATAATTCTACTTAAGTTTTAGATATAATTATGAAGTTTATTAATTAGTTAGATTAATTAAGTTAGATTAATTTTTTTTAAAAAATTAAGGGATAAAAGTTATAAAAAGGCTTTTAATACAATCAAACGCTAAATGATAGGATTTAGATATGAACAATTTTATATTAATGTATATATAATTGGTATATATTCATACAACATTAAGAAATAACCAGTGAAGTGGGCAGGTAACACCATCATAAAAGATAATCATCTTCCATCATGTTTTATGTATCTTAACTCTTTCTGTGTCCTTGTAATTAGCTAATCTTTTTTTTCTTTTTTGTTGTAAATTCTAGTTTGAATTTTATTTGGATTACTCTTAATTAAATGTTTTGCATATTTTCAGCAAAGTCAACCCTGACATTTTCAAAACTGATCAATCTTCAGAGAACCCAGAAAGGAAAAGTTTATTACAATTTTTCATTTCTTGCATAATTCTGATGTACAAGTGAATTTCATTTCATGCATCTGATTTTGAAGCAGAAGAAATTCCTTTTGTGTGTTCATTATTTTAATGGGAATACATTCCCCCCCTGTACAAATGGGTACAAATAAAAAAAAAATACTGTTTGTCAAGAGTGCAACAAGGCCTTTTCTCTTCGTAGTAGATAAATATGCTTTTGCCTACTCACACCAATGAAAAGTCTTCTAGTTGTGAAACTTGTAGCAAGAGATTCTCTCATAATTAGATTTTAAATTATCATTTACTTATACACATTAATAAAAAACTTTTTATTTGTGAAGTTTCCAAGAAGCCATTTTCTTTTAGAGGAGATTTAAGAAAACATTCGTATTCATACCAAAGAAAACCCTTACGCGTTTGTGATATCTGCAAGTCCTTCTCTGTTAATAGCTCATAACGAACACATTTGCACCCTTACGTCTGTGTAACCTGCAAAAAGACACCCTCCTTTAGTTCTAACTTAAAACGTCATTTGCTTGGGCACACTACTTGGAAAAAACATGTTTGTGAAATGTGTGACTCAAAGTAGTGTGCATACTCAAGGTGTATACTCATACAAAGTGTATACTCAAAGTAGAAGTTAAAAAGGGCATTTACTAACTCATACCAAGGAAAAGACTTTTTGTGAAATCTGCAAAAGTTTGTTTTGTAATCTAAGAACATTTGCATGTTAATACAAAACAAAAATCTTAGGTTTGTGAAATTTGTAAGAAAACTTTCTTCTTAAGTTGTGATTTAAGAAGACATTTCCATATTCACATGAATGAAAAGCTTTATGTTTGTGAAATCTGCAAGAAGACCTTCTCTGAAAATTCAAAGTTAATGTGTCATTTGCTGTTACACACTATGGAAAAAAATTTTGTTTGTGATGTCTGCAATAAGGCATTTTCTAAAATCGGCTATTTAAAGAAGCATTTGCATATTCATAGCAAGGACTCCTTTTGTGAAATCTGCAACAAATCTTTCTACTATATATTAGAACACATGCATATTCATACTAATGAAAGGCCTTATGTTTGTGAAACTTGCAACAAGGCTTATTGTCATAAAAGTCATTTGGTAACACATATGCTAATTCATACCAATGAAAAGCCTTATGTTTGTGAAATTTGTAACAAGGCATTCTCTCAGAGAGGTCACTTGACAACACATTTGTTAATTCATACCAATGAAAAGCCTTATGTTTGTGAACTTTGCAATAAAGCATTCTCTCAGAAAATTAATTTAGGAAGACACATGCGAATTCATACCAATGAAAAGCCTTATGTTTGTAATATTTGCAACAAAGCATTCTCTCAGAAAATTAATTTAAGAAGACACATGCTAATTCATACCAAAGAAAAGCCTTATGTTTGAGAAATCTGCAACAAGGTCTTCTCTAAAAATTCAAGGTTAAAGCAACAAGAAGTTTTGTTTGTGATATCTGCAATAAGGCATTTTTTCAAAACAGCAGTTTAAAAGTGCATTTGTGAATTCATAGCAAGTCCTCTTTTTGTGAAATCTGAATTGTAAAAAATATTCCTTTAACAAATTAATTTAATATTTTTGTTGCACATTGTGTGTTTTCTATTCTCTTCAATTCTTTTGTGCATTGTAGTTTGATCAAGCTGAATCAATTTATCTTTTTTTTAGTATAGTTTTGGACTTCAGTTAGAGTATTGTCCTATTCAGTATAGCACTGTCTGATGTATGCTATTGATGACAAGATTCTATGAAATGCTTAGCAGTGGATTTTCGATAATGGATTCTTAAGCAATAAATGAATTAGTTCTCTTTCTGATTAATTGTTGTAAAATTTCCATTTCTTTTAGATCGAAACACATTTTGTATTATTTATGAACATATCACTATTCTTGTTCACATTCCATTTTGTCATTACTTTTCTGTTATAATTTATATTTATATTCATATTAATTTTATTCATTCATTTCCATTCATCTTTTCACCATATTCATTTTCTATTTTAGTGTAAAATTTATATTTCTACTTTGTGTGAAACATATTGTCTTTTAGAGTTTAAACTGCCAAAAATTATTTAAAAAATTAAATATTGAGCTTTTTTTTTTTAATTTATAGAACTCTTTTTTTTTTTTCTGCATGTTATTTTGATTTAGGTAATTTACTGAAAAAATATCATGCTTGGTAGATGGATTTTGGATCTTTATTTTTAAGAATTTAACCCTATGCAAAGAACTGGTGCTTGGGTTAGTTCCTTAAAAGAAGTTAATTGAATTTTTCCCCTTGTTGAAATATGTACGTGTAAACATCTAGTTGTCAAAGTAGCATAAAAGTTTTTTCGGAAATATATTTCTATATCTCTCCAAATGCAAAAATAATAATTTCATTATTTTTTTTATGTATAATTTCTTTTTGTTTTTTTACTTTTAATATTAAAAATACTTTGAAGAATCTGAAATGGGTAAAATGCATAAAACATTTCAAGACAAGAAACATTTGAATCCAAGAAAGACATTTGTAAGTATCAGCCTTCAAAAATTATCTGTTGTTAAAAACAAATATTTACTATAGTAATTAAATTTTTATCCTCAATGTCTTGAAAACAGCAAATACAATAATTAAAAAACCATTGGTTTTTACTTTCTGTTGCCAGAGCTAATGTGACTTTTAAAGATCCACCACAAATCTAATAATTTAGTTGTTTAAATCATCGTAAGGATAAATGGTTTTATGTTACAAATTTATGTTTGTATGTTGATATATATAATTATCTATAGATCCTCAAGCACTAGGATTAATGCAATTTTAAGTCTTTTACCCATGTAGTCTTCATGTTTGCATAATATTGAAGGTAAGATATTAGTGTTTCAGCAAAGCTGTTGTCCTTTTTACTTCATCGAAGTTAAACATCATACTATATGGTTGCTAATTGCTGTTTTGTTGCATCTAGTATGAGATTAAAAATTCTATCATTTTCTTTTAGTGAATATGTCTGATATTGGAAACAATTTGTAAACAACTGATCTATTTTCAATTTATCGTCAGAAATTGGCGAATATTGAATAAATGCTCTTCGTTCTCATATTCAAACCAAAGTAGTTTTAATATTGAACAGTCATTTATCTATATAAATAAAAATGTAATGTGTGTTTGTTCAAAGCCGCTAATCTCCGAAACTACTGGACCCTATCCTCTGAAATTTTGACATAACGTTGCATTTGAATTCGGACGGGTTCTTATGTACTTATTATTTCTTAATTCTCTCTAAATTTTTTTAAAATTTAATTTTTAAGTGATTTTCTGGTGTTATGACATCATATGATCTCGTGTTTCTCACTAAATGGAAAATTTATACTTTACACGCAGTTTTTCAAGATTATTACATATTTTTACTTTAGCTATGTTTATCGGTTGGAATATTTATCCAATTTTTTTCTTCTTTGATACTTAATTAGGATTATTTTTCGAATAAATCATTTTTTAATGATTATTCTTTTAACAAATAAAATTTTGTTTTATAGTTTTGGCAACATTCATATAGTATTATCGCGGGATGTTTATGTGTGTGATTTTGCTTACAAATTACAGCTTACTTTTTCAGTAATTTTTCGCAGAATTTATTAATTCTTGAAAAAGCGAACATTATAATTTTTACAAACCAAAACTTCTTATTGATAAGGGTATTTCAGTTTTTTTTATCACTGCAATTAACGTAAGTATTGTATTTCCGTTTTCGTTACCTGCTTTAGATAGTATGAAATTAATATCATGAATATTAGTATTTTATCTTTCTCTCCCGTAATCCTTTTTTTAATTCAATGTATAATTTTTTTATTTTTTTTTTTATATTTTTGTACATAAGTTTTTTTTTCTTTTGTTTTTGCTTCCAATTCACGATGTTTTAATTTGGCCAAATTATCGACGGCATTACCCTTAAATACGTTTTTTTTTTTTTTAAGTCTGTATTTGATATTTTTTAAAATCTTGATGTTCCTCTGAAATATGAAATAAAGATTTTATAATATATGTTTTGTGTTTGTACAAAACTGTTTTCCTTGATTTTATCAAAATATTGAGCCTTATTTTATTTTTGATACTTCTTAAGATTTCATTTTATTTTATGACTAGTTGTACCACATGTTGCTGTGGCTCAGTCAGGTTAAAAAGACTGGTATGCCACAACACAGTTAATAGTCAAAAATTGAAACAAATAAAGGAAAGGGTTCTTACATATTATTGCAGCAATCACCAACTCTATTATAACTCATCAAATTGGCAACCAGATGTTTCATTTCATCTAATGTCGCCAATACGTTTCGATAATGTGTAAGTACTGTTTGCTTTAGTCAGGTACATAGCTACCACTGTATCAGCCGTACCATATCTGAAAAGAGCCCCTAAAAGAATTTTGATACAGGGCCCACTCAGAGCTGTTTTGCAATTTCATATGTCTTTATTTTAACCTTTAAGTATGTGCAATTGGCTTCAGTGGATAAAATTGCTTTACAGAAAATCTAACTTCAGTCATCATACTGGCCAAGTAAAAGCAGTGTTGGTAGTAATTACATATCAAACTGGAATAGGCATTGGAGAATGAGCAAAACAGACAAATGGCTTAAGTACCTGTTGATGAAGCAGGTGGTCGTAAGATTGTAATTATTTTTGGTACTTATGTACTATCACCAACATTCAAAATAACTTGCTTAGTTGACAGCCCCAATTTCGCATGCCATGTATGTGCTGAATTGGCAGTTATGTGCTTCGTTTCATATAATGTCACCAATAGGTTGCGATTATACGTAAGTACCTTATCTTTTCACCTTATGCTTTTGCATTCATAAAGATAGTTGTTCTTTTTATGTCAGTTAACGTTAGTATTGTATTTCATTTTTCAATTTATTTTTATGCTTGGGATATATACTTAAGATAATTTTTTTACATAAAAAACTAATTTTAATTTAGTACTTGCATATTATCGTACAATCACAAACGTTCAAGATAACTCGCCACTTTGGCAATCCCAATTTTGTATGTGCTGAATTGGTAATCATGTGCTTCATTTCCTATAACATCGCCAATAAGTTGCGATAATATGTAAGTACCTTTAATTCTGTACATTATACTGTAACATTAGATTGGCCACAACACACCATTTTGGCATGATTTCAAAATCATGCCAAAAACGGGTATCCTACCAATATGAAATTAATATTTTGAGTGTTATTTTTGCCTGTTTTATCTGTCTCCAGTAATCCTTAATTAATTCAAAATAATTTGTTTTTTTTAATATTTTAGTACTAATTTTTTTTTGTGCTGATTATGTATCTACTGCAAATATTTTTTTGCACATCGTGATGTCTTTGGCAAAATTAATCAATGGGATTTTTCTTAAATATGTTTTTTTATCTGTTTTTGACAATTTTTTAAATTTTGTTTGATGTCTGTTTGAAATACGAATAGCATAATAAATATTTTATAATATATATATATATTGTGTTTGTACGAAAATGTTTATATTAATTTAATCAAAATATTGAGCCTTTTATTTTTGATATCTTTTTAAGATTTAATTTTATGTTATAACTAGCTGTACCCAGCTACATGTTGCTGTGGCTCAGTCAGCTTAAAAAGACTGGTGCACCATAAAGTATGCCATGAGGCTTACAAAAGTAATAATACACAAGAATTCAAACAAAAGAAAAGGTACTTGCGTATTATTGCAACAATCCCCAACTCTATTAATAACTCGCCAAGTTGGTACCCTTGATTTTTATGTGTCGTACATGCTAAATTGGCAACTAGGTGCTACATTTTATATAATATCACCAATAGGTTGCGATAATGGGCATGCACCAAAATGATTTCAAAGTACATAAATGAGTTCATAAAATAGTCAAAAACATATTATTAAGGGTTAGTCTTATACTGAAAAAAATTACTACTTTAATTTGAATCAAAAAGTTGTCTTAAGCAAATAAAATATACCTAAATTTGATGAAATGGCTCTACTCTGAAGTCTATGAGGGCAAAGGTTTAATTTTACAATTATTTTTTTTCTGATGTATTGCATTGCTATTGAGCTGTGTCTTTTACGATAATGTCAATTTTGTGTGAGTATAGTTTATTTTTTCATTGTTCTTCATTTAGTTTTTTAATTGTTTTTCTTATTTCTTAGTGCAATTGGTGAGAATTCTGTTCTGTCAATTAATTTTCATTTGAAATCATGGTGAAATTGACCTCTTTGGAGTGATTTGTTCAAGTGGAATGAAATATTATGCTTCCTGTCGCATCAGAATTGAGCTATGTTGATTGATTTGCATTTAAAGTTAAATATTTTGTTAGTATTTTTATTTTTTTCTCTTTTGTAATGTTTTGCAATTTTATATTTTTAAAATTAATCTTCATATTTTAAAGTCAATCAGGTTCCAGTGTCTGAATGATGTTGATTTTGTGCAATTATATCATAAAAGTACGAATGTCTCAATTTTTCTGCGGTACATGCAAAATTTCCTTTGTACCATCAATTTGTGACTACTGTTCTAGAACACACAAAGTTATTTGTATTTTAGCATCACCATAACAGAATTTGTAAAATCTTGATATCAAAACAACAAAGAATCTAACATTTATATGAAAAAGAACCACTCAGTCAGATTTGGTTGGAAAATAGTGTGATTCGCATGGTGGCAATTTGGCTCCAATGATGCTAATACGCAAGAGCCCACGTAACAAATAATAATCGTCCATGTGAAAAGCAGTCTGTGTCTAGATATAAGGCACTCTGTTATAAAGATAGACCCTTAAAATTGTTGATAACAATTGCTAATGCTAATTGAATTGTGAATCGCAAGAATTATCAACACTTCATCATACATTTTTTGCTGTGAAATCCATGTTTATATTTGAATTTTCCTTGCATATTCTACTGAAAATATCTTCAGTCCCACGCACATGTATGGTTTATGTTTCTCCCCTAACTTTGTTGGAGATGAAAGAATATATGATTGCAACCAATGCACACAAATTTGATTTTGTTGTCACATGTTGCCCATGTCATTGATGTTACTTCCCAGTGTTAATGACATTTTTAACATAGGCAGTCACCTTAATTATTTTTTTCTACATTGCATTGGTATTAAGCTGTCTTTTACTATAAAATTGATTTTATATGAGTATAGTTAATTTTCCCCCCATTGTTTTTCATTTAGTTTTTTCTCTTCATTTCTCAGAGCAGTTGGCAGGAATTGAGCTCTGCCAATTAATTTCCATTTAAATTCAAATTATTTAGTAAAATTGACCTCTTCAGAGTGATTCGTTGGAGTGGAATGAAATATTCTGTTTCTCATTGCATTGGAATTGAGCTGTGTTGATTCATGTACATTTGATGTTAAATATTTCATTAGCAAGAGTATTTATTTTGCCCTTTCTTTTTGTTCCTCATTTTTCCTTTCTTTCAGCATTTTGAAATTTTATGTTTTTGTTTCAATTTTTTTTTTCTTTTTAAGTGCAGTCAATTGGCTTCAGTACATAAAAATAATGCTTTGTTGGAAATCAAATTTAGGTCATCCTATTCGCTAGACAAAAGTAGTGCAACGAGTAATTGCATAGCAAATGATAAAAACAGATGAAGACACGTCCTGAAGACGTAACAGAGCAATATGCAGCCAGACTTGAGTAAGCATGTTTGCGAGCACAGCATTTGCTTTTTACAACATCAGGTCTGCTCTGTTCTCAACAAAAGGAATAAAGTAGGTTATGAATGGCTGAAAGATGTCATTGAGAAACGGCATTTCATCATCAAACATGACTTGGTGGTGAGTAATCACAAGATAACAGTCACATTGCATTCCAGTGTAACCCAGTAGAAGATTATTGGTTGAGCCAGTATGTTCTCATCAGCGCAATTACTGAAGTGTGTCATTATTGCAAGACTCTGAAATTTAAGGGAGAAACAAAAGGAATGTTTTGTTCCACTGGAAAAATTAAACTAACTGCCTCAACTTGGAGAGCCACCAGAAGCTTTGCTTGCCAGATATATTGTAGAATGAAAACATTTCCTATGTAACATAGAGAAGTATAATTCATGTTTCCAAAGGACATTGTTTGGAGAAATGTGCATTTGTAAACACACCTGTGATTTAACAAAGATACCCATAAGCATTGTAAAACTAACCCTTTGCTCTTGAGGGATCTAGGGTAGAGCCATTTAAAATGATCCTCGAGCTTGAGGTCTCCACTATGAAGACAATTAAATAATTTTAGTTTCATAACGTAAGGATGAAAATAAGCCATAATAACTTCAAGTATTTAGTTAACAAGTTTCATAGAAAATCAGTTTAGGAAAGTTTTGTGTATATATATTTTTCCACCCATCTTATATAGTAGTTAGTGATGCTCAATACTGTGTTGTAGGACCTGGGTTCAAATCCTGGAGAAAGCATGGATGTTTGTAAATGTATAGTATCTTTGCGGCATGGAAGTACTCTAAATAGCCATCGAGCTGCAAGTCCTCTCATGAGGTTGGTGGAAGGGGAAGAGAGGTGAGAGGCCCCTGACCACCTCCGGATGTTCTCCCTCAAAAGTGGGGTGGAACCAAGCCAAATTATATTGTCACCTGCATGATGCTCAAAGCTATAGCTAACAACAGGCATACATCTTAGCCCAATGCCACAATGAATTTCGTGGACCTCGATCCGACACTGTCGGACAAGTGGCATTAGAAATAGCAACATTTATAATTTTTTAATTATAAAAAATCATACCTCAAATGTAAATGTTTAAACGTACTAAAAATATGTGCTTTCTCTTTTCTTTCTTTTTAATCCAGATTGAGCCACAGCAACGCGTGGCAGGGTACAGCTAGTAATTAATAATCTTAATGACAGGAAGATTTTTTAACTAGTGTTTTTTAATTATAATTTAGAATATCTTAATTATTTTTAATAATAAGCAATTAATATTACTCTTGTCTAAGATTTGAGTTTTATTAAATTCTCACCAGGTAAAACAATCTGTGGCAAGGGTAGCCTGGCTTGAAAGTCTGTGTGTTGTATTTGGAAGCTGAAAGTGCCATTTAAGTCTTCATCTTTGTCATTAGACCAATATTTCAAATTGTAAGGCAGAATAACTGTCTTTCTGATTTCGAGTTCCATGTTCATTGAAACCCACAACATTTAAAATCATTACCTGGCATCCTTTTTTTCCGTATACCTTCACTTTTGTGTAACATAACACAGACCATGTACTTATTGAAATCTACATATATAAAAGGAGAAAAGTGATTCACTCACTCACTCATCACGATATCTCAGGAACTGCTAGACCTACATTGAAATTTAGCAGGCATATCCCTTTCATGGAGTAGGAATCTGCTAAGAACGGACTTTGCGAAAATCGCCCCCTTCCCCAAGGAGGGTTGCGAGGGGTTAAGAACTGGAATAATTATACGCAAATAAATATATTCCATTTTTTGAGCTGTTAGACCTCCAGACTTGAAATTTGCCAGACAGGTTTAACCCCTAAGGCTCCCTTCACACCAAACGATTCCGATTCATTCACCATGAAACTTATATGATCACCCAGAATTCGGCTTCGCAATTTCCCGCCCAAACAAGCCAAGATTCGCTTCCCGCCTTCACACCAAAGGAATCCGGTTTTCTCCGCCGTCATTCTCCTTCACGTGTAATTCGGCTGGTCAGATTTTCTTCAATCATTAACCAGCAGCTGGGTGCAATTTCTTAAAGAAAAAGTGAATTCAAACAAATTGAATGTTGATTTTTATTGTTTTTTATGTTATTAGTGATTATATCACGAAGTTTCTATTAAAGAAACTGATTTCAATGTTTGAAGATAATAATTTTACAGTTAGGGTTAGCATGAGTTGGTTTTTATGCCAATAGATGGCGCTTATACCTTTTGGTATTCATAGTATTCTTTTTCATAATGTAAACTAACTCTTGTTCTTGTTGCGAGTGTCCCTGCTAATATTGCATAAATAATAAAATTAATTTTGCATGTATTATTTTATTCAATTTTAGAAATTCGAAAACTTTTTTCAATAAATTCTTCAATTTGATAAGAATTTATTGATTTTGGGAGAGAAAAAATTAAATATTTTTATTAGTGCTAAAATAAAATAAAACACCAATATTGTCCATTTTATTACTACATAGATTTCAAATTTTGTTATAAGAGGAAACAAACAAAATGTAAATGGCGTGCAAAATTTTTAATGAATTAATGTATTAGAAATCCATTTTTAAATATATAATCAAAAAAATAATTGTTATGTGCTACAATAGAGAGCTGTAGTATATAACATTTGAAATGTCTTTTAAAAACATTAGATATATTATTTCTAAAAGTAATTGCATTATCATATAATTACAATACATTTTTATTATTTGTTACTACTTTTCAGATTATAATTACATTTCATACTAACAAGGAAAATATTTAAAAAGAAATATCATTCTTATATTTTTTATTTTATGTATTTCAATTTGAAAATAAATAAACAAGTATATAGTTGTGAAATTAAAAGCTTGATACATTAATCGTCTTAAAACATTTAAAACGGCATCCATTTTCGACAGCAAGTGATGGAAGAATGATTGACCCTTGGCAGTGTGATGGCAAATCTTGGTTCATTCAGAATCGCTGTGGATTTGAGTGATCCGACAGACTCGGAATCGTTTGGTGTGGAAGGAGCCTAAGGAGTAGGGGGTTCGAGGGGTTAGAGAAGTTGTAGAAAATTTTGTACCGTTTTTGAACTATGAGGCCTACAGACATGAAATTTGGCAGATATATTCTTTTCATAGAGTAGAGATTCACTATAAAAAGAGTTTTGAGAAAATCAATCGCCAAGGGAGGTTGATAGGTGTGATAGATAAATATGCCTGGTTTTGGAGAACTGCAGACTTGAAGTTTGGTGAACAGGTTCTTTTCATGAAGTAAAGATGTGCTACAGGAGATGTTTGTGGAAAATTGAACAATAAGGAAGGGGGCTGCTAAGGGTGTAGGGGCGTTGGAAATAAATACATTCCCGTTTTAGAATTTTTGGACCTACATACTGGAAATTTGGTAGGCATGTTCTCCTTTCATGGACAGGAGCTCCTCTTAGAACGGGCTTTTCAAAAATGATCCTCCAAAAGTGTTTGTGTGGGGGAGTTGGGAGTGGTTAAGGGACGTTATAGATAAAAATTCCTGTTTTTGAATAGTTAGATGCACATACGTAAAATTTGGTAAGCATGTTTCATTTGTTGAATAGAGATCCACTGAAAACGGATTTTACAAAAATCCACTCTTGGGGGGGGGGGGGGGGTGGTTAATTAGGGGGGAGCAATTGTGTTAAAACAAGTACTATAAAAAAAATTAAGCCAATTCCTACTTAGATCAATAAAGAAAAAATTTATTTTAACTATTATTATTAAATAGTTACAATTAATATAAATATGTATATACATATGACAGAATCACATTAAGTGGTAACTAATTTTTATTAATTATCATTAAAGTATCGTATTGTCATCCAAAACAATAGTGTATATAAAATTTCATTTCAACTGAATTCTTTAATACGTGAGAAATAAACCTTTTCGACACAATTCGCCGAAATGGTCGCTGAGTCACCAAAAATGATTCCAAAGTGGCTGTATTTATAATATTTTAAATAATTAGTGTTAATCTGTGAATTTTTATTAACTATAATAAATTATTATATTGTCATCCAAAATAATCATGCATACAAAATTTCAGCTCAATTGAGCGCTTTAAAATGTATTTTATTAATGATTGAAAATTCCACCAAGATAAATAAATGAAAATATATATATATAGTGCGAGCTGATAGTAGAAATTTAAAAAATATTCTTTTTTTTTTTCGACTACAAAGCCCACATTAATGAAATTTGGTATTGCGTGTTTCATTTGTTGGATACTAAAAATGGGTTGCATGGAAATACACTCTAAAAGTGGGTTTCACGGCTTATAGATAAAAAGAATTCCCTTTTTGAACTATTAGATTCAGACTTCAAATTCGACAAGCATGTTTATTTTGTTAAGTAGAGATCCACTAAATGTAGATTTTGAAAAAATCTTACTTGGTGTATCGGGTGACTTGAGCGTAAAAGAAAATTCTACTTAAGTTTTAGATGTAATTCAGAAGTGCTGTTTTTTTTTTTAAAAAAAAAAAAAGAGATGAGAGTTATAATATTTTTGATACAATCAAACACTTAATGATAGGACTTAAGTTATCAACAATTATATATATATACTAGCTGCATGGCCCGGCGTTGCACGGGCTTTCTCTGCTTTTATAAATTTTCCCTTTTTTTTCACAAAATCAACAATAGTTCTCGGTCATTCCTGTGTGGGAATGACCCCCTCAATAGCTAACTGTTTCTTAATTTCTTATTTTTAATTTCCATGCGACCCACTCAGGCTTCCGACTCAATAGTTTAACTTTATCCGACTCCAGTGCAACGAGTAAGAGTGTCTGATCACTGTAACCGAATTCCAAGTTCCATAATTTATTGCTTTCCATTCCACTCCTTACCCTCAAGCTAGCCCCGCCTACCTTCCAAGTCCAGGCACCAATGGGAGCTCACACAGTTCATAAAGGCCTCACAACATCCAGAGCCCAATACTTCAAGTATGGGACGGAGGGACGCTTCGCGTCCCAGCGCCCAACGATGACCAGCGATTCACAAAATCAGCACTTCTAATACTCTTTTTTAAAATGACTTCCACCTCTTAGCTCGGCGATCCTCGGGCTTTCTCTTTTCCTCATTAAACCAGCATTTCTGTGTGTGTGTTTGTTCGCGCACAATGTGATTGATTTCTAAAATTATGTCAAAAAATTTCCCTTTTTCGAAATTTGTTCCATTCCACTTATTTTTGATTTAAGACTGGTTTCTTTCCCTTCTCTCTATAGCCCGAACACGGTTTTTTTTTTAAGTGTAAAATTATTGTTTTATCTTCCCCTCCTTCTCACAGGTAAGATATAGCTTCAAATCTCGATGTATGACTTATAAAAAAAAGTATTGCTTTAGAATTAAAAAATTATTAATGTGAAGCAATAAAAAGAAAATGATACTGATGTACTAATAGTAAAACAAAAAACGTTCATTTTTTAATAATAGTTAGTTTCTAAGAATCTAAAATAAAATAGATTTCAGATTTTCATGAATCAATCAATCGTTACATATAGTTAGCTTAAAAATGTCTCTAAAATGTATTTTGATCCAAAATAATAGACGGTGTACTTTTTAATTAACAAAGAATTCTTTTAGTAATGAAATAATAGAAACAATCCTTTAAAAAAAATATTTATATTTATTAAAATCAAATTTCTATAAGTAATAAATAAAAGAAAAATTTACTGATAGCTATT